>PVJO010019112.1:0-35092 GCA_004026905.1 Hystrix cristata | reverse complement strand
AAAAATGGTTCTGTGATTCTTGGTTCGCATGAGGCACTGTGGGAGTGGAGAGTGAACCCCAAGACTGTTGGTTGAGTGATTCCTGAAGACGGTCCTGTGCTTCCTGAAGACCACAGACCAAGCAAAAGTGGAGAGAAAATGCCCACGCTGTGACGTGATTCTTAGGGTGAGGAGCCTACACAGTGGGTGGCTGTCCATTCTGGTTCTGAGGTTTGGGGGAGGGCCAGTCGGGCAGGGTCCTCAACCCGTAGACCACAGAGCAGTGGCAGAACCTGGCTGCGCAGCAGGCGGTGAGCAGCAGGCGGGGCGCCGAGCTTCCTCTGCAGGTCCAGCCGCTCCCCTTCGCTGGTGTCGCCACTGGAGCTCGGCCTCCTGTGGATCAAGGTGGCCCTAATTTCTCACAGGAGCACAAACCCTGCTGCGACTGCTCCTTTGAACCCCTCCTGAACGGTCCCCAAGTCTTGTGGCATCAGGACAGCCTGGCTACCCTTTGGCTGAGAGCCCAGTTCAGGCAGAGCTGACTGTATTGACCATGAAGAGAGCTGCCTGCCTGCCCCTGCATTGGCACCATGCTGCCTGAAGCCAGCCCACCCCCAGCTGTCCCCTCAACACACCGGCTCCCACCAGACTCCTTTTCAACCGTTCACCGGTTGAAAATTCAAGATTCAGTTCACCGGTACTGCCTTTGTGAAACTGCCCCTCTTGTCCCCAGCCCCAACAGACTCAGGGTTCACCCTCTACTACCACAGCACTTCGTGTGACAGCACGGACCACTGTGCTGTCGCTGGGTGAAGGTGGCCCTTGCCACCCAAGCTCTGAGCTCCTCCAAGGCTGCATGTCACCTCTATAGCTCCCAAGTCCAGGGCTGACACAGGGCTGCCTGCTGCCTGCTGTGTCCTCACTGAGTGGAGGGCAAATGAACTAATGAATGAACAAAGTGTGGTTTAAAATACATGTGTGGTACAATCAGATCTGCCTTTTGCAATTCACTGGTGAGCCAGGATGACACCCACAGAATGTGGCTCTGACAGAGGCATTGTTCTGCCACAACTAAGACACAGCTGAAGAGGCAAGAGGAGGGCATCTTTAACTTATTCAGAGAAAAAGGTTTTAGAATGAACTGGTCACTGAGTAATGGAGAAAGAATGACTTCAGGGTTTCTGTCTTGGGAGGCTAAAGACATCATTATGCAGAAGTACAGGGGGCCGAGTGCTTTTTGGGGAAAACATGAGTTTAATTTCAGAACTATTAAGAAGAAGCTGGGTGTTGTGGCACACGCCTGTAATCCCAGCACTCAGGAGGCTGAGGCAGGAGGATGTCCTCGAGTTCGAAGATAGCCTTGAGTTCAAGACCAGCCTGGGTTACACAGAGAGTTCAAGGACAGCCTGAATTACAGAGCGAGATCTTGTCTCAAAAAACCAAAAGCATGGGGTTGGGGATTTAGCTCAAGTGGTAGAGTGCTTACTTAGCAAGCACAAGGCTCTGAATTCAATCCTCAGCATCCCCCCCCCAAAAAAAACCAAATCCAAACAAACAAAAACAGAAAATGTTAAGAGAATGCTTTGGAGTTGGTTAGAAATATAGACCTGGAGCTCAGGAGGGAATGCAGGGCTAGAGATATGGATTTAAAAGTCATCTGATTATATAGTAATTTTCTTCTTCTTTTAAAATATTTTTTTTAATGTAGGGGCTTGCTGTGTTGCCTAGGCTGGCCTTGAAGTCTTGGCTTCAAGCATTTCTGCTGCCTCAGTTTCCCTAGTAGCTGGAACTACTGATATGTGAGCCACTATGCCCTTTTTTTGGTGCTGAGGATCGAACTCAGGGCCCTGTGCTTGCAAGGCAAGCACTCTAACCACTGAGCTAAATCCCCAGGCCTCCATGCCCAGTTTGAATAGTAATTTTAGAAATGGTATAGATGTACACACGCATAAATTATGTAATTTCCTATTGTTGTGTGGAGAGATTATAGTGTAGTAGTTAGGGCACGCTAACTGCTGTTAACAATCCCCAAATCTTGGTTTTTTAATTCAAGAGACGTTTTCTCCTTGCTTATATAACAGTTCATTGCTGGTATCTGGAGGGTGACCTTCCACAAGGTCATCCAGGGAGTCAGCCTCCTGTTGCTCTGTCGTTGTCTTAGGGCCTCAGAGTCCTCTGCTTTTAACCAGCTGATGGAAGGAGACAGAAGGGAGGCGGATATGTGAAGATCTTTGTTCCAGGTCCGAGGGTGTACCCATCACTCCCCAACCCCACCCATCACTTTTGCCCTCACTCCACTGGCTGGAATTCAGTCCCATGGCTGCCTCGGTGCAAAGGAGGTTGGGAAATGTAGTTTATCTGGGTGCCTAGGAAGGAAAGAGAAACAGTGCCTCCCCCACGAAGGACACACCAACATGTGAGGGACACACTGACATTTGAGGGCTGGATAAAGGAAGAAAGGCCTGCAAGAGACTGGAAAGAGACTTTAAAAGATAAATCAGGAGAAAATGACATCTGAGAAAGAACAGTTGGGAGAAGGGCTGTCAAAAACAGGCCCGGGACTCAGTGAGCGAGCAAAGTGCAGGATGAAGAGTGACCCCGACATGAGGCTTCTGAATATTTTGTGTTCTGGATGCCGTGCTGGTCTCACCCAGGCCCCTAGTGCTAGGCTGCAAAGAAAGACCTCCAGAGAGCTGGCACGATGCCAAGGATTTGGCAACCTTCCCTGTGAGTGACTTTAGCAAGCAGTTTCCCATGAAGCAATGGAGACCCTGACAGGTCTCGGCCCAGAACTTGCCTGAAGTCTCTGTCAGGTTATTGACAGTTTCCCAGTTTTTTCTAATTCAGAAATCCAACCCCAATCTGCACTGATATGACGGAGTTACACTGGGTGCTTTATAAAGAAATGTATTGCCTCCAATTCTGTAGGCTGCGCAGGCCCGTGGCAGAGTTGGCACCCTTGACACCTTGTCTGATCCTACTCCCCTCCAAAGCCGACTCCGAGTACCCGTGCTGGGGATCGAACTCAGGCTAGACAAGTGCTCTGTCACTTGAGCTAAATCCCCAGTCCCACTTCCAAGTATCTTAAACCGATGAATTTGGGGGCTAAGTTTCCAACACATGAACTTTAGGGGGATGAATGGAAACTGGAGCGCTCCAGAAGAGGGAAGAAAAAAGGAGTGGGTATTGGTGGAGTCTCTACTCTGTCACTTGCAGGATTTCTTCCCTGATTCTCAGTATCTGAGATAAAAGAGAATGCGATGAGGACCTGAGCTGAGGGCCACAGCCCCTGATTTTCAGTCACCATCTAACAGGCTTTTGGGCTCCCAAGGGAGTACATTCTTGCTTTCACAGCTGCACATCCTGCGTTGGGACTAGGAGGCCTGGGTGTGGGAAGAAAGCGGGCCTCCGCTACCCCTGGTCGGCTCTGGGGGACCCCAAAGGTCCTGGAGGAGGGCCTGAGGGAGGCGTCTCTGGGAGCCGCGACCCGGCTCCTCCTCCCTCCGGCGGCCCCACCCCCACCCTGGGCCTCTGGGAACTCTGGATCCGAGCAGGGGACACACTGGCCCGCCGCTCCAAGTCGCCATGGACACTGAAGGTGAAGGGGCATCTTTCTTCTGCATCCCCACCTTCCCATCCCTACTATTTCTGTCCTCTTCCTCCTCTGGAAGGCGTCTTCTCCTCTGGCCTCTCCCCCTGCTCTCTTCTCTCCTCTGCCTGCCTCTGACCTCGCAGAGCCCCCAGAAGTCTCTTCTCCCTTGCTCCTTCCATGTTGGGTCCCCAGTGAGCTGTGGGGAAGAAATGCACCTTGCGCCCCGCGAGAAGGCCCGGGGAGGCTTCTCTTCCAAGGGGAAGACGGAACAGCTAGTGGGAGGCTGGATGGAGCAGCAGCTCTGGACTCTGCCCCGGGCTGGTGGGTCAGTCAGGAGCAGCAGTGGGGGTAAAGTCCGGTGGCATCTAGGGGGGTAAGGTGGGGGAGGGGCTGGGGTCCTGAGCCCCGCGAGGCAGGGAGCTGGTGTGTGCAGAGAGGCCAGGCTCTGGAGTCACAGGGCACTGCTGGGGGACAGGCGTGAGGCCTCCAGCCAGTTCCTGAGTTCTCAGAGTCTCCTTTTCTTGCATCTGTAAAATGACAGCAATAGTTCCCAGCCCCAAAGGCCATCAGGAGGACCGATCTGAGATGTGCCTGGCCAGGCCTGAGCACAGGGGGCCCTTCCCTGAGCTTGCATCTCCTTCCCCAGCTTGGACCTTTCTCCCTGGGGTGGGGGTACCTGGGAGCTGCACACATTTGCCCTCTGGCTTGATTGTGGAACCTGCTCCTGGGTCCCCTGCAGGATGACACTCTGGGCACCTTCTGACTCCACTGTGCCTTTTCCTTTTCATGTAATACTGACGTGGACTTGAGTCCCGAGTACTCCTCACCACTGTGAGAACCTAGCAGGTTACTGAATCTCCAGGAGCCTGGTTTCCACATCTGGAACATGGAGTTGCTGGCACTGGCCTTACAGGGCTGTAGAAAAAGTGTCCAGGGGGCTTGACCTGATTCCTGAGGGCTGGGCTTCTTTACTGTGGAAACATGGATGGACTTAGGGGGGGTTCAGGAACCCCGAAGTGTACATACGAAATTATGAAAAAGAAAATTATGTGTCTTTGTGAGAACACAGCAATGCATTTTTCTGAGAAAGCGGTCTATGATTTTCATCAGATCCAGATTCCTAAGAGTAGATGAACCTGGGTGCAGGTTGTACAGCCTGTATCTGAGCTACTCAGGAAGCTGAGGCAGGAGGATCTCAAGTTCTACATCAGTAAAGGCAACTTAGCAAAACTCTGTTTTAAAACAAAAAATGAAAAAATCACGGGGACATAGCTCAGTGTGAGACCCTGGGTACCTCCCCAGTACTGCAAAGAAAAAAAAAAGTAAATAAAAACCTCAAGAAATCAATCATGCTTGTTGAGGACACACCTACCTCTGACTCCCACAAGGTATTTAATTAATTAATTCTTTTGGTGCTGGGGATCGAACACAGGGGCCTTGCGCTTGCAAGGTAAGCACTCTAACCAGTGAGCTAAATCCTCAGTCCCCCACCATGTATTTTAGACAAGAGGTGAGAGTCAAGCCTAAGTCCAGGTTCGGGTCATGCCTCCTGCTAGCTGTGTCTCAGACAAGATGCTTAGTCTCCCATTGCCTCAGTTTCCCCTCTGATAAAGTGGAAACGGTGCCTTCGCGTTGGATTGTGGGGACTCGCTGGGCACAGCGCCCCCGCCCGCCCGCGGCAGTGAGGTCGATGACCGTGACGCGGCTCCTTTTCGGAAGTCAGACCGCGCACTTCTGCCGCGACCCTTTCCTGACACATCAAGCTCAGTCCTCCCCACCCCCAGGTCTTCCTTCTGATCGCCCCGTTTCTGTTCCTGCCTGTCCGTCCCCAGGGTCACCTTGATCACTCACTCTCCTTGTACCCCAGGATCCAGTTGATGCATCCTCCGGACTCTACCTTCAGGGCATCGCCCATCCTCTTCCCTCTGTTTCGGCGCCTTCTCCCCCGCGGGAGCAGCCTGTTGCGAGGGCTGCTTTGTATCGCTCAGGCGGTAGCGTCTGATTTTTCATTCTGGGCAGAGGTAGAAGGGCTGGCGCTGGGGAGAAGGCGCAGAAACCGACCCACCGGAATCCAGCCGGGAGGGAGCGGACAGGTGCGGGGGGCGGAGCGCCGGATGGGGACGCGAAGGGCTGGGCTGGGAGTGGGGCAGAAGGAGCCCCGAGGGCTGGGTTGGAAAGCCAGATGTCAGGTTGGGGCAGCGGGGCGTGGCAAGGCCCTTTTCTCCTGGCCGTGAGTGAGATGCCCTCCCAGCACGGCTGATCTTGGTTCTCTGCTTCTGGCCTGGGTTCTCCCGTCAGCCTCCCAGGCAGGACCCTTAGATACAAGTGTTTAACGTCGAAGTTCATCCTTGATCCCGCGACTGCTGATCAAATTCTGTAGTGATTTCTGGTGCACCACTGAGTGGCTTCTTCAGCTTCTCTAACTCTGGCTTCACCTACTGGGCCTGCATGCTATGGCCTCATCTCCTGATTCTGCCTTCTCTCTTCCCCTCCTTCCTTCCTAGCCCAGAGCCGGCCCCCTCTACAAAGCCTGCAGCGCTCACCTGCTTGGCCTGCACCCTCCCATCCTCTCCCATGAATTCCCATCTGCCCTCAGAGCCAGCCTTTCCCAGCATCCCTTGCTCTCACACCTTCACGACAGCTCCTTTCTCCTCACACTGAATTATGTGGACTGTTTTAGCACTTGGGTGCTAGGGCATCACCTGGGCCGGATTCGAGAGTCATTTCTCTTCTCTAGGGAGACAAGGGGGAGGCCGGCAGGAGCACAGGAAGCTGTGGTTCTGACCAGCCTTTGTCTCCATCTGGTGTTCGTAGAATGAATCAACAAATACAAGGATGGGAGAGCAAAGTTGTCCAGGACACCTGGGTTCAAAGACAACTAGCCAGGCTGTGGTTCTGGCATTTTATGAGAATGTCTTCACTCTGTCCTCACGGCAGGCAGCCCTGTGCTTTCCTCATGAAAATGTCAAGCCAGCCCTCAGAGAGGTTGGCAGCTGGCCTGAGGTCACTCAGCAGTTGGGGTTCTGACTCTGAAGCCCAGCTGTTCTTGCTGTATCAAGCACAGAGCCCTGGAACTCTGGGCGGGGCTTGCAGAACTCTGAATATCAAAATGACAGACAATAAGTACAAGTAGGGCTGGGGATTTAGCTCAGTGGTTAGAGTATTTGCCTTGCAAGCACGAGACCCTGAGTTCGATCCCCAGCACCAAACAAACAAACAAACAAATAATCACAAGTAGAATTTATTGCTGGAGTCAAAGGCAGTGTGCTAAGGTGGGGTAGACGCATCAACCCTGGAGCCTGCTGGGTTCATGACATCAACCCCACACTTCCCTGCTTTGTGAACTTTGGGCAAGTTCCTTTGTGCCTCAGTTCCCTTATCAGTAAAATGGGGATAATTATAGTACCCACCTCATAGAGTGATTGTGGGGTTAAATGTGTTAATGTATTAAAATGCTTAGAATAGTGCCTAGGAAGGGCTGTGTGCCTGTTAGCTGTTACTATTACGTTATGACTTCCCAGGGTCTATTGTAGATAAGTAGTATTAAGTGCAATAGTCTGAGAATAAGTTGTAAAAGCCAAAAACTTTAAAATGAATTACCTGTGTGCATTTAGGTTATTTTTCTCCCATAAATTGGGGAAAACATTGCTTGGTTTCAGCTGTAGAACACCTTAGTCAGCCTCATCTGTGCCACTATCTGTTGAAGCACATGAGCAAAAACAACTCCCTCATTCCAGGCATATGACAGAGCCTTTGCCACCCACATGACAAAGGGACCTCTGTTCCAGGCCTGACTGTGTATGTCTGCAATCCCAGAAATCTGGGAAACTGAGGCAGGTCTGGGATGTAGCTCAGTGTGAGGGCCTGGGTTGAATCCCAGTACCACAAAAACAAAACAAACCAAAAAAATAAACTTTCATCTGGTCATCTAGCTGAGGCCCTGGCTTGCTTTTGTATTTCCAACCAAAAGATTAAATGATTGAATGAAAGATAGAGGGATGGACGCTCTGGAACCACTGTTAGGGGCAACATAAAACCTAATCAGTCACAGCCGCGGCAAAATGGCCAGCAGCGGGAAGAACCCTCATCTACCACCCAGAGTGGGCAGCTATCTGCATCTCTACATTGTGAAGAGGGAAGAAGTATAGAAAATATCCCAACATGTGATATTATACTTTGGGTCCCCTTAGAAACAGCTGCCTTTTTGTTTTGTTTTGCCGTGCTAAGTATTGAACCCAGGGCCTTCACACTGAGTTACATTCCCACTTCTTTCATTATATTTCTTTTTTTTTTTCCTTCCTTGCATTATATTTCGAGACAGGGTCTTGCTAAATTTCCCAGACTTGGCATGATCTCGTGATCACCCTGCCTCAACCTCCCTGGGTCCTAGGATTATAGGTGTGTGCCACCACATACATCCTGTTAGCTGCCAATTTTATTAGGTGTTGTTTTGTTTTGTCTTTGGTATCAGGAATTGAACTCAGAGCTTTTACAGCTACATCCCCAGTCCTTTAATTTTTATCTTGAGACAGACTCTCACTCATTCGCTGAGTCTCCCAGGCCAGGCTCGAACTTGCAGTCCTTCCTGCCTCAGCCTCCCAGAGCCCTGAGATTATAGATGTGTGCCACCATGCTCAGTTGTGTTAGAGTTTTATTCACCCTGGACAGCCGGTTTTAAAAGGTATTGACAGGTCAGGGTTACGTGTCATAGGAAGTCCAGGCACCCTGGAAGAACTTTCATATGGCACCACCGCGGGCACAGCTGTGCCTCCGCCCCAGCCTGCAGGCAGTGCCACTCTGTGCCAGGCTTCCTCCTGCAGCTGCAGGAGCTTCTCTCTGAAGTCACTGCCTTTCAGAGACAGCTGCTAATTAGGAGAGGCTGGATTCTCAAAGCCACACACAGGAATCCTTTTTGTTGGAAATGTAGGAGGCAGTCAGGGCCTAAGAAAACCAGATGTGTTTATTTACTTTTTACAAGTGGAACATGGACTGTGGAAGATTCTGCCTCTCCACTGGGCGATCAGAGCAGCCGACCCCTGAGACACGGCCGGGAGGGAAACCCCGGCATGTGGGAGCAGCGGGGATGGGGGCGGCCGTACTTGTTATTTTCTAGCTTTATCATTTTCTACTCTGCTCTTTAGTTAATTTCCCTTCACGTTTTTGGAAACTTGGTTTTCTATCTATAAATACAAATGCTCCCCATCTCAGAGGACTGTGGGTAGATTTGTGACAACGTATGGCGAGTGTCTGACAGATGGTGGCACAATGTCTGGTGGCTGTTATTCTCGTCCTGTGCTCGGAAGCTCTTGGCTCCGCTACGAATTGGTCTTGTGCTGCCACATTTCAGACCAATTATACCGGGATCTGTCAGGGTGGGGCCCTGGGCCCAGGGATGAGCACGCTGCTAAGCTCTCTCCTTGATACTCTTGTTCAGCTGAGGTTAATCTTACCATCTTGCTCTGTGATACCGTGATTTAGAATAAGAACTATGTATTTTGGTCTTCTCGCTGGTTCCTGGCACAGAACATCTAAAACCCTTGTAATTTCCTAAGCAATGGGGGTGCTCAGAGAATCTTTTTTGTTCTAATGTTTGTTCTCCTTCCTGATACAGAGCACAGTCTGGCAGGCTCCTGGATAAGTGTGGATCACCAGAAAGATCAAGCTGTGTTTAGAAGTTGGGAACCTTCATGCTGGAATGGGAGAGGGGCTGCAGATTGACTTAACAATTGATCATGGCCAGATGATGAAACCACCATAAAAATCCTCAAGATAAGGGCTGGAGGTGTAGCTCAGTGGGAGAGTGTTTATCTGCCGTGGGCAAGGCTCTGGCTTCGATTTGCAGCAGTGCCCAAACCAAAAAATTCTCTGAAACAGTGTTTGGGTTGCAGATCATGAGGTGGTCCTGGGAGGAGGTGGCTCTTGGAGACAGAGCTGGAGGTTCTGCCTCCCTTCCCATGCGCGTGCTCTGTGTTCCCCTTCCATCTGGGTGGTCATTTGTGTCTTTAAAAATATCCTTTGTAAGAAATCAGCAGTAGCAAAGAAGCTGCTTTCCTGGGTTCTATGAGTTGCTCTAGTAAATCCTCGAACCCAAGCAGCGGGGGCACGAGAACCTCTGATCTGTAGCCTCGCCGGTAACTTGGGGACCCGCTTCTTGACATGGATGCCCGAGTGGGGCAGCCCTGCAGGTTGAGCCTTTAACCCAATGGGCCCGCATGAACTCTGGTTTGCGTCAGAACTGAACCGAGCTGTAGGACACCCAGCGAGTGTTAGGGAATTAATCGGTGTGGAGAAAAACCCACACATCTGGTCGCAGACATGTTCTGTGTTGAGTTAGAGTATAAAAAAAAAAAAATTCATATTTTTTCCATGTATACCACCATAAAAAACCTTTCCTTCCTTATTTATCTTTCAACCATTTTTTTAGTATCGGGGTTTGAATTTAGGGCCTTCACAGTGAAGCACATCCCAAAATATTGCTCTTTTTTTTTTTCTTTCAAGGGAGGAGTTAGGGTTAGGGTAGACAGAGAAGTATGCTAACCCCCATGCACCTGGCCCCCGCCCATCAGGATTTAGCTAAGTCAGGGCTGTCTACATTCCATCTACTTTCTGCCTTCCAGATTATCATGAAGCAAATTAACTCCCAAATCTCTTCCCCATTATCAGCTTGGCATGTGTTTTCTGAAAGGGAAAGACTTTTCTTTGTAATACAGCCACAATACCATTGTCATAATTCAGGTTTTTAAAATTTTCTCCGTCTGATCAAATAGCCAGTCAGTGACCACATACTCAATGGTCTCATAAATGTTTTCAGTGTATTTGTTTGAATTGGGATCCTGTGCTGGGGTCCAGTTCAGTGGTAAACTTCTCTACTTGTTGGGTGTGTGTGAGGCCCTGGGGTCCATCTCCAGCACTGCAAAAAAATTAAAAAAAAAGAATCCAAATAAGATCTATACATTGTGGTCAGTGTGTGTTTGGGGATTCTTTTTTTCTTTTTTCTTCTTTTTTTCTTTTTTGGTGCTGGGGATTGAACTCAGGACCTTGGGCTTGCAAGGCACTGAGCTAAATCCCCAGCCCTGGGATTCTTTAAATCTTTTATTTTCCTTGCAATATATGTGTAGAAGAAATTAGTCTATTTCCTGGTAGAGTTTCCTGTGGTCTGAGTTTCGCCGATTGCAACCCTGTGGCATAAAACACCATCCATTGTCTTCTGGTGTTCTTTTGTTTTGTTTGTTGTTTTATTTATAAATAGCTGGCTGCGTCTAGGAGTCTAACACGACTTGGGCTCTGCGGTTTGGGCAGGAGCCATTTGCAGGTGGTGATATGTTCTTCCGTCAGGAACCACCAGGTCTGACCGTCTGTCTTCCTGTAAACAATTAGTGCACATTCATTTTACAAAATACCACATTTCAATGTGGTATTTTCGTACACCTTATAGGACATATTTTGATCATACCCACCCCATGAGTACACTCCCTTTCTCCCACCTGCTGTCTTCTTGATACTGACTTTTTTTTTTTTGATACTTTTAATGTTCACTAATTGGGTCCTTCATTTCACTAAAGATTGTAAAATTATTTGTGTCTTTCGTCAGCATGTCGGTTCCTGTTTCTTTAAGTGTACAACTCAATGATTTCTAGTAAATTTACCAAGCTGTACAGCTGTCACCATAAAACATAGTAAGATCTCATGCCATTTTTAGTTCATTCTCGGTTCCTGGAAAACACTAATTTGCTGTCTGTCTCTACCTTTTCTGGCATTTGCCTTTTCTGGCATTTTATGTCCATGGAAGTGGACAAAACACGATGTGGCCTAAGGTGAGTATTTGTTCTTTTTGGGAGGTGGGGGTTGCCGGGGATGGACCCCGGGGCTTCGCGCGTGCTGTACATGTGCTCTGCCCTGAGCTGCACCCCAAGCCTAAGCATTGCTTCTGAACTTCATGTGCTCAGAGTCACAGGGGCTGGGAGGTGACTCTTCTGGAACCTAAATTCCTGGGAACCCCCCACCCACCCATGATTATGACTCATCGGGCTGCAGTGGGCGCAAAGCTTTCACACTAGCCTCGTGTGCAGGTGCCCTATGGGAAACTCTTCGAGCATCAGTTTCTGTGCTTGAAAAACGGGAATCCCCCGCAAGAAGGTGCAAGTGTGGAGAGCATTGCTCACACACCACAGGCTATCAGCACAATCACCGCCTTCTCTTGTGGTCCCCCCCCCTCTCTCTTGAAGTACTGACTGAGGGTTGAACCCAGGGCCTTCACACATCTCCAGTCCTTTATTAAAATCTTGAGACAGGGCCTTATTAAATCGCTAAGTTGCCCAGGCTGGACTTGAACTTGCAATCCACCTGCCTCAGCCTCCCAGAATACTGGGATTACAAATGTATGCCAGCGTGCCTTCTCCTCCTGAACTGCTCCTTCTATCAGCTTTCAGTCTCCCAGGATAGGGGCCCAAGGGCTCCACATCTGGCAGCTGTGACTCTGATGGACCCCACCTCAGCTGTGGCTCCCACATCTGGTGCTGCTCTCTGTTTCCTACAGTTGCTGCCTGATTGAGGGCTTCGGGTCCAGGCAATTGCCTCGGCCTCCCTTTGCCTCCAGTTAGTGGCTGAGGTGACCCTTTTAGAAAAATCCCATTCAGAACTCTTAGATGGCTCCTGGGGTCGGTCCCAGATTCCTCAGCTGAAAGGTGTCTCCTTTTGCACCGTGGCCTCACCTCCTGCCATGATGTTTGCCCACAGCTTGGAACACCTGCTTTCCAGCCCCAGGTGTTCTGCCCCACTCCACACCTCTGTCTGGCAAGCGTTACTCACCCTCCTTCAGGGACACTGAGTCATCCTTCCCTCCACATCCCCACACTTGGGAAATGTGCAGCCATTTCTTTAGCAAACGCCTACTGTGCGCCAGACAGCGTTCCTGAGGGCTTTGCAAACATTAACGCTTATTTTCACAATAATCCTATGTGCTCATTATGATCCTTGTTGCAGATAAGGCATCTAAGGCTCCTAGAGGCTGAGTCACTGGTCCACGATCACTGTGCTAAAAGCAACAGAGCCAGTATTGGAATCCATGCGGTGTGGCCTCTTGAGTCGGCTGTGTCTCTCTACTGCGTGGCCCCTCAGATGGGAGAAGCGTCATGTAACACTTGGTGTTAAGCCAAACAATACCAAGACGGGTCTGGCATTCGGCTGTAATCCCAGCACTCTGGGAGGCTGAGGCCAGAGGATTGGAAATTCAAGCCCTGCCCAGGCAATTCAGCAAGAGCCATTTCAAAATGAAAAATTGAAAAAAGATCTGCTGATACAGCTCAGTACAAATGGTCTGAGTTCTGTTCTCAGTACTTGGTTGGGGGTGGGGACCTAAACAATTTGAAATGGCAAATATTTGACCCTTTTGACTTATAAACATGGTAGATGTGTATCGCTCAGCATGCTGGGCACTTGGGACAGACAGACGGTCTGCCTTTGCGAGAGAACAGTGTGGAGTGTAGGTATTAGGGAGAACAGGGAGCCAGTGTGTATGGCCTGATATAGGGGCGTCTGTGAGCCCCACTGAGAAAGGGAGATGTGTGAGAAGGCCTAAAAGAGGAAAGAGGGGTGAAGAGAGTGAGGGAAGGGAAGGGGCTTCAAGCACAACTGTGGAACAGCCTAGGCGAAGGCCAGAAAGGTGAGGGCAGGGCTGCCCGCTCCGTCGCCATTGCAACCTGGCAACTAGTACCTGGTCCAGAGCATGAGTCTCAACAAGGATTTGTCAGAAGAATGAACGACAAATGGAGAGATGTCAAGAGAACTAGAGTTATTTCTGCACGAGTGGGGTTTCCAGCAGGCAAGTTAGCAAAGAAAACCAGAAGTAGACAGGAGCAAAAGTAGTAAAAACAGGTCATATTCGCAACTATCTCAATATGGGAAGGAGCCCTCAGTACTGAACTGGGCTCGACTCTGGATAGTGTGGGCAAGTGGGGCTTGATAGCCAAAGAGGAGGGTGGGGTCGGGGCAGAAAAGCACTAGGAGGAAGTGTCAGGGGTGTGGGAGGATGCTGGCCACATCAGCCCAACAAAATGGTTGCTGAAGACAGGCCAGGCTGTCAAGACGTCCGTCTGGGCTGACGGAGGATGAGGGACTGGATCAGAGGATGAAGGTGATCAGATATGGAGGATGGAGATTCTGCCTAACTTAGCAGGATTCTTGCTAAAACTGGACGATTCAGAGATGAGCACAAAAAGCACAAAACTAAAGGCCTGGTTGCAAATGTGAGGAATCTGGTTGGAGGTGTGAAAGGAGAAAATCTTTGAGTAAACCATTCAGATTTACTTATGTTTTAAAGACGAGTTTAGCGAAGTCTAATTAGAGACAGTGAAATTTGTCTTTTGTGGGGGAGGGGTACAGTTCTGAGTCAGTCATGTAGCCACAGACAAGATGTAGGACAGTTCAGTCCCTCAGACACCTCCTTGGTGCTGCCGTGTGGTTGGCTTCCTCCACACCCCGAGCAGCCAGCTCGCTGGTCTTTGTTGCTCTAGTTTTGCTTTGCAGGAGTCATATGAATGGAGTCATATAGACAGTAGCCTTTTGGATCTAGCTTCTTGTACTTAAATAATACCTTTTTCAATTCTTATTTTATTTTGGGGGGTGCTGGGGATCAAATTCAGGGCCTTGCACTTGCTAGGCAAGTGCTGTACCACTGAGCTAAACCCCCAACCCCCAATAGTAGTATTTTTGAGATGACAAGTTCCTATTGTGTGTAATTTGCTCCTTTTTTTCTGTTCCATAATAGGGATTGAACCCAGGGCCTTCTCACTGAGTTACATACCCTATCCTTTATATTTTATTTTGAGACTGGGTCTCGCTGGGTCCCTAAGTTGCCTAGGCTAGGCTTAAACTCATGATGCTCCCACCTCAGCCTCCCAGAGGGCTGGACGATTCTTTTTCTATTCCATAGCAGAATCCCATTGTAAGGGCTGGGGATTTAGCTCAGCGGTTAGGGTGCTTGCCTAGCAAGCACCAAAAAAAAAAAAAAAAAAAAAAAAAAAAAAAAAAAAAAAAAAAAAAAAAAAAAAAAAAAAAAAAAGAAAAGAAAGAAAAAGGATCCCATTGTACAGATGTATCACTGTTTGTCCAACACTTACCAGTTGAAGGACTCAAATTTACTTTTTTATAAAACACCACTGCACTAAGTTTGAACTGAGTGGGTGGAACAGCTCTGCATCCCTGTGGTTTGTGGCCAGGCCTTTTCCCTAGTTGGACAGTGAAAGTTGGGGACAGGCACTTGGTTTCTTAGCCTCCAGCCTAGACTCTGATATGGGATAGAGGGTGGGGGTAAGGGGCAAGTTGCAGTCACTGAGGACTGGTTCAGAAGCAGGGTGATGGGAGAAGATTGTGTGGAAGATTGGACTGAAAATTGGGGAACAAGGGCTAGGCAAGAGAGAGCAAGCAGAGCAGAGAAGCCAGACAGTCTGGCCTTAACTTCAATTTGGCGAAAGTGTGTGTGTGTGTGTGTGTGTGTGTGTGTGTGTGTGTGTGTGTGTGTGTGTGTGTGTAGCGCGTACCCGTGTGCTGTGTGCATGCGCGCGCGTGCAACCGTACGCCCTCACTCGCTAATCGTTTGAGTCTGGGGAAACCAAGTGCAAGGGTGGCGGGCGCACGTGAGGCCGCAGCTCCTCTCCTGGCCGACAGATGGCGGTGTCGCACCGCGTCTGGTTCCGCTGCTGCAGCCGCTGCTCCGGGGCGGGGACCACCTCAGGAATCCCCAAGTCTCCTCCCCTATTTCCTAGCGAAGAACTAGCCCACGTCCCAGAAGCGACGTGAAGAACAGGCGCTGGAACCCGGTTTTCCCGCGTTCTTTCCTCCTTGCTCAGCCTGGTCCCCAGAGACGTGAGGGTTTGTGGCAGTTTCGCCCAGGCGTGGGCCAGGATTTGCCTTTCCTCCGCGGGCCTTTGCAGCGGTTCTTATCTGCACCTCTGGCTTTAAAATGCCTGGTGCCGTAGAGGAGGCTGGGGAAGAAGACACACAAGCTCGCATTCTGCTGCAGGTCTTCAGCTTAGACGTGACTGATCTGCTAGGCAAGGCCTTTGGCAAGGAGGCTGCGTGACCTTCAGGCGGTACTCACAGGATAGTTGTATGTGTTGTTGAAATTTTGAAGTACAGTACTTATTTTCTTGTTGGTAAATAGCTCCTGGCCCAGTGCTGGGTTTGCCAGAGAATACACGGGGAATTCATTTCAGTGTGAATTTCAGATAACAACAGGTAATGTTTAATTATATTCTAAATGCCACCTGGAACTTTTTTTCCATACTGAGAATTGAACCCAGGACTTGATGCAAGCTAGGCAAGCATTGAGCTATGTCCCCACTCCCCTTTTAAAAATTTGAGACAGGATCTCCCTAAATTGCTCAGGCTGATTTCGAACTTGTGATCCTCCTGCTTCAATCTCCCAAGTAGCTGAGATTACAGGTGTGCACCGCCACACCCAGCTCCCACTCAGGACATATTTATACTAAGTGAGGGTTGGGGATTTGGCTCAGTGGTAGAGTGCTTGCCTAGCAAGCTCAAAGCCCTGAGTTCGATCCCCAGCACTACCTTCCCCCTCAAAAAAAAAACAACAGAATTTGCACTAAGCATTTATTTGAATATCTAAAATGAACTCATGTAGACAGGAAGTAGAATGGTGATTTTGGGGTACTGGGAAAGAAGGAAGTGGGAAGTTGCTGTTTGATAGGTGTAGAGTTTCGGTTCTGTAAGCGGAAAAAGTTCTAGAGATCTCTCCATGGTAGTTGTAGTTATGAAGACTGCCACACATTCAAAAATTTGTTAAGACAGTTGATCTCATGTTGTTCATTTTTTTTTAAACATAAGAATAAAGCAAATGGGGCTGGGGATTTAGCTCAGTGGTTAGAGTACTTGCCTTGCAAGCACAAGGTCCTGAGTTCGATCCCCAGCACCCGAAAAAAAAAAAAAAAAGAATAAAGTAAAAATGTTAAAAAGAATGGTCTAACAGGAAGGAACACTTTTTCCCCTCTACAGTACTAGGGATTGGACTCAAGACTTACACACTGAGCTACGCCACCACATGTTTTTTAGTTTTGATTTTGAGACAGGATCTTACTAAGTCGCTGTGTTGTTCAGGCTGCACTTGAACTTGTGATTTTCCTGCCTCAACCTCCCAGAGTGCTGGGATTATAGGTCTGCACCACCACACCTAGCTTCATGTCCTGTTTTTTAGAAGTTATTTGAAGTTTATCAGAATTTTAAACCTAACTAGGTGTCCTGTGTTTTTACCTGCCCTAATTGACAACCTTGTCTGGTACACGGGGACTACCTTCACCCTAGCTGCCCCTGGGATCCTGGTCCTCTTTCTGATTGGCTGATACCCAATGTAGCAGGTTGCTGAATATTTTGGCTGCACCTAAACATGGTTGTCTGTCTTCCTTCCAGGCCTGTCGCTCCTGCTGCCCCCCACCACACTGGCAGCCCTGGCCGACAGCTGGCTCCGAGAGGACTGCCCAGGCCTCAACTTTGCAGCCCTGGCCACTGGAGCAGTCCCCTCACAGGCAGCGCTGTGGGCCAAGTCCCCTGGCATCCTGGCTGGGCGGCCTTTCTTCGATGCCATCTTTGCCCGACTCAACTGCCAGGTCTCCTGGTTCCTCCCTGAAGGATCGAGGCTGGTCCCTGTGGTCAGGGTGGCTGAGGTCCAAGGCCCTGCCCACCACCTGCTGCTGGGGGAGCGGGTGGCCCTGAACATGCTGGCCCGCTGTAGTGGGATTGCCAGTGCTGCCGCTGCGGCTGTGGAGATGGCCAAGGCCACTGGATGGACCGGGCATGTGGCTGGCACGAGGAAGACCACGCCAGGCTTCCGGCTGGTGGAGAAGTACGGGCTCCTCGTGGGTGGCGCCGCCTGCCATCGTTACGACCTGGGCGGGCTGGTGATGGTAAAGGACAACCACATCGTGGCAGCTGGTGGTGTGGACAAGGTGCGTGTCTGGCTGACCCTCTGTTCTCACTCTAGTCCGACCCTCACTCTCTCCACAGCCCCTCCTCTGCCAGAGAGCCATGGTGGGTAGGTGGGGGACAGGGTTCTTCTACTCCCAGCCCTTCCATTTGTAGGCCAGGGAGTCAGACTTGCTCCTTTTCTTTTATTCCGTGGCTGCTTGTGTGATGTTCAAGAGCAAAAGACAGGAACTAGGCAAGATGGCCACATGCCTGTAATCCCAGCTACTTAGCAGGCTGAGAAAGAAAAGTCTCAAGTTGAAAGCTAGCCTGAGCAATCCGTGGTGGTAGGACCTTGGGGTAGGATTACCTGAATTCTCTGGACCTGTATCCCCAGCATGCTGTGTAGCCCAGACTGGCCTCAGACTTGAGTTCCTCTGTCTGAGGTTCCCAAGGCCTGTGGTTACCGGTATGCCCCACCATGCCTGGCTTGCAGAAGCATTCTTGAAGACCCTTTCTAGTTTTGATATTCAGAGTTAAATTGAGCTCAGGGCCATTTTTTCAGTCTGTGAAAGTGGTCATGCCAGTGCTTAACCCAACATCTGGTTTTCTGATCCACTTCCAGTTCATTATCTGTCTAGGGCATTTGGGACACTGCTCCCAGCTCCCTCTTCCTGGAGCCGGTGCCGGGGGTCCCCACGCTCTCCCTCTCCCTGCTGCAGGCCGTGCGGGGCGCCCGGAAGGCAGCCAACTTTGCGCTGAAGGTGGAGGTGGAGTGCAGCTGCCTGCAGGAGGCAGTGCAGGCGGCCCTCGCTGGGGCAGACCTGGTCATGCTGGACAACTTCAAGCCTGAGGTGAGATGGGTCTGACTCTGGGGAGGGGCTGTGTGGGGCTCTCACCTGCCCTCGGCCTGTGTCCTGCAGGAGCTGCACTCCACAGCTTTGGCGCTGAAGGCCCAGTTTCCGCGAGTGGCTGTGGAAGCCAGTGGGGGCATCACCCTGGAGAACCTCCGCCAGTTCTGCGGGCCCCACATCGATGTCATCTCTTTGGGGATGCTGACACAGGCAGCCCTGGCCCTTGATTTCTCCCTCAAGCTGTTTACTGAAGAGGCCCTCACCCCCTGATTCTACAGCTGTAGAGGATGCCGCTGCGGGGGGTCGGGTTGACTTGGCTCATGGGGACTCTCAGGTCACACATTTTTAGGTTCAGCGGCCAACAGGACACACCCAGTGTTGGCCTGGGCTCAGCTCCGCTTTGCTGCCTATTGCTGTGTGGCCGATGGAGGCTGAATTCACCTCTGTTCGCCTCAGTTTCCTAATCTGAAAATGGGCCTAATAAATGCTCAACCTTATGGGGTTTCTTGGTGATAAGTGCCACATAGTAAGCGGTCAGTAAATGTTAGAAATTACTATAATTCCTCTAACCACAAGATACACTTTTTTTTTTAACCTACTGTCTTCTATGAAGTCAGGATGCTCCTTTAATCAGTGATGTTTCATGAAACACCTGTCAGCTAGGCGGCTGCATCCTGAAGCCACCTAGCCTGTGTAAATGGCTCAAAGATAGATGATAAAAATGTATGTTGAGGGGGCTGGGGATTTAACTCAGTGGTAGAATGTTTGGCTAGCAAGCACAAGGCCCTGAGTTTATCTCCAGCACTGCCCCACCAAAAATGTATGTTGAAGTTGAATGTGGTAGTGCTTGCCTATAATCCCAGGACTTGGGAGGCTGAGGCAGGAGGATCACCCCAAATTCAAGGCCAGCCTACATAGGGAGTTCAAGGCCAACCTGAACTACATAGTGAGACTCTGTCTCAAAACACTGAAAAACAAAAAAACAAAACAAAACTATGTTGAAACAGCCCCAAAACAGCCAGGCATGGTGATACACACCTGTATTCTTAGCTATTTAGGAGACTGAGGCAGGAAGAGCTCAAATTTGAGGCTAGATTGGGCAATTTAGCAGGGCTTGTTTCAAAATAAAAGGGATTTGGGTTGGGGATTTAGTTCCGTGGTTAGAGTGCTTGCCTCGAAAACACAAGGCCCTGAGTTCAATCCCTAGCATCAAAAAAAAAGGGGGGAGGGTTGGGATTTAGCTTAAGTGAAAGGGTGCTTGCCCAGCAAGCACAAGGCCATGAGTTCGATCCCCAGCATCCCTCCCAAAAAGAAAAGAAAAAGAAATAAAAAGGGCTGCTCAGTGGTAGAACACCCCTGGATTCAATTCCCAGTACAGAAAAGAAAGGAAGGAAGGAAGAAAGGAAAAAAAGAAAACAAAAGGGAAATAAAACATATAGCGCAGCACACCTTATTTGTTGTTATTGTTGTTTTTGAGACGGGGTCTCAAAAATTGTTGAACCCTCTAACTCCTGGTCTCAGGCAATTCTCCTGCCTCAACCTCCCAAATAGTTGGGGCTACAGTTTAAACACAGCTCTTTGATCATGTATAAAATAGAGACTGGAAGCAATAAGAAAATGTTGGTCATCACTAAAGTGACAGTTTTCTCTTGTGAGCAGTAACGTGTATCTTACCATCCATGACATCTTACATTTGAAGGTTTGTGGTGTCCAGTCTGCTGCGTGGCTGTGATGTCTCACTTGGTAGATGCTCATGTTGGGCCAGTTATTAAGAATTTGCCCCTAACCTCTGGCTGCTGCTGTTGGCTCTGGTGGAGATGAGAATCTGTCCCCTCTTCCCTTCTTGGGTTTCCAGCAGACTCCACCATGGAAGCCCTCACGGCAAAAGACCCCATTCAGCTGAGGACTTTAGGGTCTGCCCCGTGGGGAGGATGGTTGCTCAGGTTGCAGGCTGAGGGACGGGGCAGGTGGGGTCTGTGTTCAGATATCAGACTTCCTTCCGCACTAGGTTAGGATCTAAGCAGGGGGCCTGAGTCCAGCTCCCCCAAACCCCCAGGTCCTGCTTACCTCCAGCCCAAGGCTAACCTCCAGCCCAAGGCTTACCTCTAACCCTCTAGTGCAGCTCCTGGAAAAGTGGAGATAGGAGAGGTGGAGGGGTCCCAGAGATGACTCCTCCCAAAAGGAGCTCCCTCTGGATCTGCTGCTTCCCTTGCCACCCTTCGCCAAAGGGAGAGAAAACAGCCTTCAGCCACAAGGGTCTCCTCCCTAGGAGTCTCTGAGGGCCCCAGTCTGCCTCGAGAGCCTTACCTTTTGTCCCTGCCTCAGCACCAGAAGCCAGCAAAGGGCCTTGGAAAAGGGCAAATAGAGGGCACAAGTGATGCACACCTATAATCCCAGCACTCTGGGAGACAGAGGCAGGAGGATCGAAAGTTTGAGCCCAGCCTGGGCAGTTTAGTGACTCAGTGAGACCCAGTCAAAAAAAAATTTAAAAAGACTGGAGATGTAGCTGTATGGAGACCCTGAGTTTAATTCCCAGTACAGGCGTGCGCCACCACACTCAGCCCTCTCCTCCTTTAAATTGCCGGCCTCAGGTATTTTGTCCCAGAGATGAGGAAGTGATGGACAGAGTCATCTTGTTCCAACTTTGTCTCTAACTTCCTAATAATGAATCGAGATGCCTAGTGATACAGGGGAAGTAAATGTAACTCTCAACCTGTCAGATACACCAAGTTTGTGTTCCCCAAGCTCAAAGAATGAATTCCAAGGAACAACACGGATAAGAGTAGGAAAATTTATTGGGGAATAGGAATGGGGAATGGGAATTCCCGAATGGGTTGCCCAATCCTTGGTACAAAAGAAAGAGAGGAGAGAGAGAGAGAGAGAGAGAGAGAGAGAGAGAGAGAGAGAGAGAAAGACAGAGAGAGAGAGAGAGAGAGAGAGAAGGGGAGAGAGAGAGAAGAATGCACTATCTCAGGTGGAAGCCCCAGATAGGCCAAGACTCACATCTTTCATTCAGTGTCCTGCGAGTTCAGCTGTGGGCCCATCACAGACGAGACTCACCGGGAGAGACAGCTGGACACAGCTGTTGGAGCCCCTGAGCCGAGGGCGCCATTCCCACAGAGCAGAGCCTGGAGGTGCCCCTTGGGTGGCACCTGTCCTCTCTGACCCTGCCTCCTCCCCGGACCTCCTGTTCCTCCTCCAGGGATGCTCAGCAAGGTGGCCTGCCCTGCCCCAGAGAACTTAGACCCTCAAACCCCGGCTCCTCACTTCCCAAGGAGAACTGAGCCCCTTGAAACTCGGGGTCCTGTCGGGCACAAAGGCAGGAAGATTGGGCCCAGGGGTGATCTGAGGACTGGAAGGCAAAACACCTTGGGGCTGAGGAGAATCGGAGCTGCAGAGTTGCAGAAGTGAGGTGTGTGCACCAAGAGTTCCAAACTCAAGTGCCTGTGGGACCAGAGTGGACAAGATAAATGGGCAAAGCTGGCGAAAGACAAAGGGGACCCAGCTGTGGTCACTTGCAGACTGCATGTTGTACCTTTGGCAATGCAGTAAGAAATGGAAAAAGAGAAACCCGCCTGGCTGAATCTTCAGCTCACCCTTGAACCCAGAAGTGGTTCAGCCCTTACAGGAACCCCCGGATCTGACAGCTGGGGATGGGTTTCCATTAACAGAGGAAAGGGCAATGGATCCGCACAAGCGAAAATACTGGAAGTCCTCCTTGCTGGAGGCTGGGTTTCCAAGCAGAGGGGACTAATGGGCGAAGACCCATTAGGAAATGGCTTGCATTGTGTGCTATAAGATTTGAAGCTGGCCTTGGGAAGGGCAAGATAGCTGGGAGATGGGCTGGCTCCAGACCACAAAATGGTAGGTCAGTCAGAGGATTTGGACTCTGTCCCGAGAGCAATCAGATTTGAGCTGGAAAATGAGATAAGTATATTTGCAGTTTAGATCCAGCCGACTGCAGGAAAATGTGTCTTGGGGCCAGAGCGGCTGCCAGAAGCCATGAGGAGTCTGTCCAAGAAGGCTTGAGCATGGGGCTGGAGAGAAATGCGGGCAGAGCACGCAGGATCTGCTGAGGCAGGGGGAAGGGATGGGCGAGGCCGTGAGTGGGCGTGACTGTGGGGTGGGCGCAGAGGAATCTCTACTCGCCACACTTCCTCCTTGCCTGGCCAGTCTGGAGCTGGGCTTGGCTCCTTTCCCGGCGTTGCCCCGTGTCCAGTGTAAGGCCATTAGCAAACCATTAGCAAATGTGCCCATCACATAGATTTGCTAAAGAAAAGTGATGTCCTGCTATCAGTAAATGATGTGTCCGTTGGTGCAGACCGGTGGATGCGAAAAAGCAAGTGTCCTGGGCCAGCAGTGCATGTCCGTATCCCTCAGTGTCTCGTCCGAGACGCCCAAGGAAACAGGCTTTATGACGTTGAGAGAGCTGCTCAAGGTCACACCACAATAAAGTGATGGGGCAGAGTTTGAAATCTGTACCTCACTTATGCAAAAGAATCTATTGAATACCTACTATGTGCCAGACACTATTCTAGATGCTGGATCTAAAACAATGAGTAAATATAAAAATATCTGCTCTCATCGAGATTATATTCGAGTGTAGGGGTGGGTGGAGGCGGGGAAGAAGAGACAATGGAAAAAGTGATGGAAGATGTCCCCTCACGAACACCAGGGGGCACTGCGCCCACGCCGCCGTCCCTTCTTTCCGCTGGGCCTCGGCCTCCCTTGGGGACTCCAATACCACAGCCACAGTGGCTGGGAATGCCAAGTATAGCGTCCAGTCAAAAAGAAAGCGAAAGAGGAATTTGAAAACCGAGGTTTTCTTCCACCCATTTTTCCAGTTGAATCCCTTCACCAATCTCTTCCAACTGCCCGAGGGAGGTAGCTCAATGACTTTCCAAAGCTCTGTGAGCTCCAGATTCACCTGGGACTCAGGTTCCCTCTCCGGCCAAACACACTACCTCCCCATTAGCCTCCTGTACCCACTAACCCTGCCGGCCCACTCAGCGTCTCCCTATTCACCTCCTCATCTCGCCTGCCTGGCCGCCAGCCCAGCCACGCCCACTTCTGGCGGTCCTCCTGCCCACCCAGTTATGCCTCCTTCTCCATCCTTCTGCGCACCCCTTCCCCAGCTCACCGCCTGCTGCTGCAGAAGCCCACAGCTGGGGTGCTGCGTCTGAGGATCAAGGACAGCAAGAGGTGAAACCAGATGAAGGAGTCATGAGTCTTAGTGGGTCGAGGTCCACGATGGATGAAAGCACTTAAAAACAGCAAGACATCTGCAGCGAACCCTGACTCTTTCTGAAAACAATTCAATTTTGGATTTTTAAAGAATTCCATTGTGGCATTGTGCTGTGGACACACACGTTACTTTATCCCTAGCCTCCGAGACAATAGAGTGGGTAAAACTCTATAAATGTTCCAGGCCTTCTTCACTCTTCCAGGGACTTTCTGAGCAACAGAACATTTTGGCAGTTACTCAGTAGTAGTTAAGTCCTGCTCTCTGCACTCTTCAGCCGCTCAGTGTTTTCAGACAAAGGTATCAGTACAGGAAAACCCCATGCATGAGGGTGTAAGGGACATGGCTGCGTCACTGCACACTCCAGACCTGCCCCAGGAGAGGTGGGCTTTCCAGATTTCGAGTGTGTGTCCCTCTTCAGAGAATGGGCAGAACAAAAGGGCCTTCAATTTGGTGGGTCCCTGGCTAACCCTCTTCCTCTCTTCCAGTTCTTCAGCTAAGAGATTCAGGGGACCTATGTAGCCCCTCAAAGAGCTGTCCCATGACCTGCGTTCTGCATGTTTTGTTTGAGTGTGCTACGCAAGTGCTTTACCACTGAGCTGCGCTCCCCATTCCCCTCACTAATTTGGATTTTTTTTTTTTTTTTGTACAGGGGATTGAACCCACTGAGCTACATCCACAACTCTTTTTCACTTTTTATTTTGAGAAAGGTCTCACTCACTAAGTCACTAAGTGGCCCAGGCTGGGCTGGAACTTGTGATTCTTCTTCCTTGGCCTCCCAGAGTGCTGGAGTCACTAGGTCTGGCTAGATTTTTTTTTTTTTTTTTTTTGTGACAGGGTCTTGCTATGTAGTTTTAGACTGGAATGAACTTACTGTGTAGCCCAGGCCAGCCTCAAACTCACAGAGATCCTCTTGTCTCAGCCTCCCAAGTGCTGGGATTACAGGTGTGCGCCACCATGCCAGCACCTGGCTTGATTATTTTAATCAAAGGAAAAAAGGAAGTTTATGTGTTGGAATAATATATCAATATGTACGGGACAATAATTCTTTCTTAAAATAATTCTTCCACATTAAATAGTAATAAAATAATAGCTCCTTAATCTCACTAAAAGTAACAACAAAAAATCCATTTAATTTTTACTTTTTGTACAGTCTGCTTTATTTTTCTCAGTATGTCATGAGTCAGAGAATTCACTGACATGGGCAGTTTTTAAAGGGGCAGGTTGTAGTTAATGTATTTTTTTATTATTGTATAATGATTACCTAAATGATACCAGGAGGATCACATGAGCCCAGGATGGATGAATGAATGAATGAATCAATCAATCAATCAATAAACAAGCAGAAAGGGCTTTGGTGAGTCCTGTTAAGGTTTTGGGCCTACAGTTGATGGGACGTCATTGCTGGGTTTTAAACAGAAAAGTACTTAATTTAGGCTTTTATTTCCAGGATTCCTGTAGTGGAGTTAAATATCTGAGGGTAGGCGTACTAGGCAATAAAACCATATTATATCTCCCTGGTGTGTTGGGAATCCTAATAAAAGCTCCCAGCTGTGAGCTGGTTATGGTGGTGCACGTCTATAGTCCCAGCTATCCAAGTAGTTGAGGCAGGTGAATTATAAATTCCAGCCCAACCCGGACAATTTAGTGACTTAGCAAGACCCTGTCTTGAAATTAAAAAATAAATTTTTTTTAAGGGCTGCAGACAAGGGTTGGGGATTTAGCTCAGTGGTAGAGTGCTTGCCTAGCAAGTGCAAGGCCCTGAGTTTGATCCCCAGCAACTCCCCCCCAAAAAGAAACAAAGGGTTGCAGATGTAGTTTTGGGTTAGAGCATTCTGAGATTCCAGCCCCAGTATTATAAAAACAAACAAAAGACTTCTAGAACTTTAGAACTTCCTAGATCAGAAGATTTAGACCCCTTGTGTCTGAGCAGTCGATAGGCTTTTTATTTTTGACTGCTTTATCATTAAAAGAAGGAGAATATTTGTTGGAATCGCAGGGAGTTGGAAGCCCTTCTAATCATGTTTAGCAAATTCAATCTTGGTGTAGCCAGGTATGGTGGCACACCAATAATCCCAGCACTTGGGAGGCTGAGACAGGAGGATTGCTTCGAGTTTGAGGCCAGTGTGGGCTACATAGTAAACTACATAGAGAGACTCTGTCTCAAAAAAAAAAAAAAAAAAACAATAAAGAAAGAAGGAAATCTTGGCTGTGGGTTTAAGAGAAAAAATTCAGGTTTGGTGGAAAGTGGAAAATGGAGACAGGGAAACCACTCAGATGCGATTCAGGAGCCATGGAGTAAGAGCCAGGATCCAGGAAATATAAAAGAAGGAAGAGAAGAGAAAAAGCAAAGAAAAGAAAAAGAAAGACACAGATTTAGTTTCATGTTAAAAAGATCCAGAGTGACAGTGACTTATTCTCTATCACGTAATAATGAGGAAGCAGGCAGTTCAGGGTTGGTCTGTGGCTCCTTTAAACTAGCTGCTCAGCCGGCTGGGAGAAGGGTCAAACAAGTGACATGGCCGGCAGGCTGTGCTGAGCTACACAAGAGCCTGGGAAATGTAGCGCCTGAGCCCATTTGCAAATGGTGCTTCTGTTCCTTCAGAAGAATGGGACTGGAGCTAGAGACTTGGGGGAGTCACAGGTGAGACTGCCCAGGAAGAGTGAAGGGAAGGAGAGCAAATGCCTTCCAGGCTGACCTCCAAACAGTTCGCCAGCAGTCGGGGTGGTAGGGGAGGGAAGGGACAAAATTAGTCACAGAGGCTGAGGAAGAGGAAAGCTTAAGAGGGGATTCAAAATATCTAATTGTAATGCTGCCTGCAGGAGGTTTACAAGTGTCCTTTGATTAAAATCATGATTTGGGTGGTGGTTTTGGTAAAAGCAGTTTCTGTAAGTTCGGAAAGTGTGCAGAAGCTGGCAGCTGGTTGCAGAGTCAGTCCGGTGAGAAATGCGGGCTGTTTGGGAGAGACAGCTCTGTCCGGATTTCCATTGCTAAGGCCCTGCTGAAGCAGAAATCACAGCTCCAATTTACCAAACACAAGGAAATAATATATTATAGACATGTGGCACATGTCTGTGATCCCATCACTTGAGGCCAGCCTGGGCTACACAGTGAGACTCTGTTTCAAAAAATGAACAAACATAATAGCTAAATCTTGGAAACAGCCCAAATGCCCATCAACAGGGGAATGGATAAAGAAAATGTAGTTTTTTATACAATGGAGTACTACTCTGCCATAAAGAATGATAAGCTTCAGATATTTCTAGGTAAATGGATGCATCTTGAGACCATACTCTTAAGTGAAATAAATCGGACACACATGTTTAAATACTACATTGTTTCTCTGGTGTGAGAAACTGAAAGTGTAAATAAAGACTAAAATGTATTATATTGGGAAAGGGAAGAAAATGTCCAAATGGGAAAGGGAACAAAGGAGGGGAGAAGGAACAGAAGGACAAGAGAAATAAGAAATGGAAGGAAAAAATGGAAACAAAGCTTTTGTAAATGGGGGGGAGGAGGTGAAGGGAGGGGAGGGGAACAGAAAAAAAGAACCAACAAGATACATCATGTACAAGTACAAATCCCCTATGATTAATGTTATCACTATGTACATCTAAAATGTACCATTAAAATAAATTATAAAAAAAAGAACAAACAAACAAAAAAAGCAGAACAAAAGAAAAAACACAATAGAACTCCAGAGATTAGGATTATTCAGAAAAAAATCACTTCTTGGCCTTTTGGCTAAAATCAAGGATTATTCAGGAAAAAAAAGAAAAGAAAAAGAACTATTCAGTAAAGGACCATACAGTAAGTAGGTTTTAAATTCCTAAAGACAAAAAGGAAGGACTCTTTGTGAGAAAGGAGTGAGATGGTATTAAAAATGAGAGTGAGAGGCTGGGGATATAACTTAGTGGTAGAGCACTTGCCTAGCAAGTGCAAGGTCCTGGCTTCAATCCCCAGCACTCCAGGGGGAAGGGTTTAAAACAGAGAAGGGGAAAAAAATAAAAAAATAAAATAGAGAAGGGATTCAGATATGGTAGTGCGGGCCTGTAATTCTAGTACTCAGGAGGCTGAGACAGGAGGATCATCATGAGCTCAAGGCTAGCCAGGGCCACAGAGTGAGACCCCTCTTCAAAATACCCAAAAATATTAAAATAGAGAAAAGATAAAACTATTAATCCATCTGCTTACTCATTACTCCTTCAGTTGGGCTCCTATTATGTTTTAGATCATGTTCTGGGTCTGAGACTATAAAGATTCTAGAGGAAAAAAAAAAGATTCTGGAGATACCAAGTTGGATTCTGTCTTAGGACGATCACATGCATTGTTACATGATCTGTCCATTCACTCTCCCATCCATCCATCCACCCATCCATCCACTCATTCATCCATCTGTCCATCTGTCAGTCCACCCATCCTTCATTTTACAATACCCCTCACATTACATGGAGAAAAGTCCCAACAGATCATCTTGTCTTCTAGCTCTCTTGTGGGTCAAAGAAAGAAAACGAGGCATCAAGTTATAAAAAAATGACCTTCCTGAATTCTCTAAGCACGGGTGTGGTGGGGCAGACTGAGTACTCGGGGTGAGCTCTCTATACTGTGAGCTCCTGAATCTCTCTGCTGCTTCCCAAGGACCGTCTGCTCCTTGTGGGGACATCCCCACAACCCAGTCCTGTCAGCCGATGGTGACAATGAGAAGCAATATAGTTACCCACTCATGGGTGACAGAGAGGGACACTAGCTCTGCCTTCTACCTTGTATCAGTTTTGCATCTGTGTCTTTTCTCAGCCCTACAGCATCCAACCCCTGCCAGTGGAAGAACTGAGCGAGTGAACGCGGGGCCAGGTCTGACTCCTCCCTCACCCAGAACCTGGCTCAGAGAAGGTGACCCGGATTCAGGCTGAACGAGTCCCCTGGGGTGAGGAAGGAGGCTGGGCTGGGTTCCTGCTCCCTCTGCCCAGAAACTGTTCCTTCCTTGGCCGTGCCTTTAACTTCTCGTATCCAAGGCTCTAGAGGTGAAGGCAAAGGATTGGAGTGGCGGGGCTCCAGACCGGAAGTGCAGGGAACTCTTGGGTGGTCCAGACACCTGGCCCCGCCGCCTTGCAGGACTTTCTCTGCCTGCCTCTGCGTTGCCAGGGGAAGGTCTCAGCTTGGTGTTAGTGCCTGACACTTTTCCAAATTGCTGGTCCATACATCCTCCCCATTTATTTTTTTCCCCCAGTACTGGAGATTGAACTCAGGAGTGCTCTATCACTGAGCTACACTCCCAGCTCCTTTTATTTTACTTTATTTTGTGCCAGGATCGAACTCAGGGCCTTGAGCTTGCTAGGCAAGCACTCTAACCACTGAGCTAAATCCCCAGCCCCCTTTTATTTTTTATTATGAGAAAAGATCTTGTTACATTACTCAGACTGACTTCGAACTTTCAATCTTCCTACCTCAGCCTTCTGAGTTGCTGGGAGTAGGCGCCTGTGTTACTCTACCTGGCTATTCCCTTTTAACAGAGAAAGAGCAAAGGGCTGGATTGTAGCTCAGAGGTAGAGCACTTGCCTAGCATTGGTGAGGGTCTGGATCTTGGGTTCCATCCCCAGCACTGAAAAGTTTTTATTTTTATTTTTGGACCTGGGGATTGAACTCAGGGCTTTGTGTTTGCAAGGCAAACACTCTAACCACTGAGATAAATCCCCAGCCTGAAAAAAAGTTTTAAAAAACAGAGTTTGTGGTCAATTCCACCAGCAGGCAACAACGTCTACTTACAACTTAATAACTTTTTCTACATTGTATTTGTTTTCATCTTTTGCCTTCTATTTATGGCATGTGATACTGATTCTCCACTTATAGAAGTGATACAAAAAGATTTCTTTTAAAATAAATTTATTAAGCAAATAGTCAATTTAAAGAAAAATATAAAGTAAATAATACTATAGGTAGTAAGCTAATATGTCAAAAATCCTAATATTCGTGATTGAAGTTTGGGAATTCAGCTATTCTGGGGAATGGAATCCCCATTGCTCTCCTTGCTCCTTGGTCCTCTTTGGAAGGGCTGTCAGTGGGTAAGTAGGTCCACTGGCACCTGGGGCTCCATTTCATTGGGGTGGTTCATTATAAACAGGCCTGTCTCAGGGCACATCATCTCTCCGGACCACTTAGCAAGCTGGGCAGGAAGATGGGAACTGCTCCATCCTGGGATAAGTCCTTTCCACACTGGCTCAGGCTCACTTCTCCTTGGCCTGGCTGCCCTCATCGGGGAGCGATGAGATCCAGGTCGCTGGGATGTGTGCAGCCTTGAGAGGCCAAGCAGAGGAGCTTGTCAGTCTTCTTCGACTTTAATTAAGTCCCAACACCAGGCAAGACAGGGCCTCTCTGGCTTTGCTCAGGGTGTTCCTCCTTGTATTTGAGGGTGAAAGCCACGGTTGGTATAATAAAAGTCTCCTTTGCCAAGTCTTGTCCTCTGCGTGTGTTTTCCAGGAGGACCTCATGGTGGGGGACAGGAGTGAGTGTCTGGGAAGGGATAAGATCTGTGGCTCAGGTGCCAGGGATTTAGCTCAGTAGTTGAAGTGCTTGCCTAGCAAAGCACAAGGCCCTGAGTTCGATCCCCGGCACCACAAAAAATAAAAATTAAAAAAAAAAAAATCTGTGGCTCAGAGAAGCTAGGTTCCTGCCATCTCCTGCCAACTTGCCTGTCGCCTGTTGCCACCACTTCCAGGCTGTTCTTTAGCATCCTCTTCCAGACCCCTTGGTTCTGTTGTGGGCATCTCAGGCACCCACTGAGAGAAGAGGAAAGGGGCTGGTTTGATGCTATTTCCTGCTGTCTGTTACTTTGACTTTTTACTCTGAAATGCACACTTGGAGCCTTCAGGCACAGCATTGGCCCTACCTCCAGCTCTGAGTCACAGTGGGGTGATCAGCGAGAGGTCCTGCTGGGCGTAGGTTCTGTCCACCTTCAGCCTGCCCGCCATGCAGGCCCAGGAGAATGGAAAATTCAGACTAGAGAGGCCTGGGAGGAGCATCAGCTCCAAGACAACCTTGGGGCCACGGTTTCCAGGAGGCCAATCTCATAGGCCCTGGGGATTCAGAAGCCCACGCTGGTCCGGCCTTCCCGCCTCCAGAATGCAGAGATCTGCTCCAGGGTGACCCGAGGCTGGAGGCTCCAGTCAGGCTCAGGGCTCCCTGGCCGCGGCCTCCAGGCTCTGGGGCTCCCGAGCTTTGTGGTGGCCTCTGGCCTCTGCTCAGGCCCAGCCCAGCTGACCAGGCCTGTGGCAGGGAGCCTCTCCCTGTGTGGCTGGGGTGCCCAGAAGGTGCTTCGGGCCTGGACCTCAGAAGATCCCTGGGAAAACAAGGAGCTGGGGGCAGAGTTCGGGGCTGAAGGGGCAGGTGGGGCACTGGCCCGGGCCTCCAAGGTGCCCCCAGGCTGAGGCAGGTCTGGGGCCCTGTCAGTCAGCAGGGGCACGTCAGAGCCGTACCAGTCCTCAGAGCGCTCTCGGGCAGTGCCTGCTGGCTCGATCCACAGCTCTCCTCCAGGGCGCCAGACCAGGGTGGGGGCACGGTGGTCAGGCTCAGGGCGCAGAGAGCGCAGAGAGCGGCGGAACAGGCGTTCGGCCAGCACGGCTGTAGTCAGGATGAAGAAGGCAGCGAGGGAGGCCAGGGCCAGCAGGATGGGGATGCAAGGGCCGCAGGGGAGCGGGGCCCACAAGGCTGCCTCGGTCGCAGGGGGCCCCTCCATGTGCCGGGTGAGCTGACTGGGAGTCGAGGGCATCTGGGAGACACAGGGGCGAGGGGAGGAAGCAAATGAGGCAGTGTTGGCACAACTGAGAGAGAGAGAGACAGACAGACAGACAGACAGACAGAAAGTATCCAAGGCACCCCAAAAGGGACCGAGGGCCCAGCATGGTGGTGCGGACCTGTAATGCCAGCACTCTGGGGGGCTGAGGGAGGACCTTGTCTCAAAATAAAAAACAAAAGTGCTGGGGATGTAGATCAGTGCACAGGTGCTGGGTTCAATCTGGGCGGGGGGTGGCGGGGCTGGGGGAGAGACCCAGAGAGGACAAGAGCAAGCGAAGTGAGGCCAGAGGACAGGCGGAGCCTCCCTCTGCCTGCAGCCAGGTCCTCCTGCGGGCTCTCCAGGCCCTGTGGGGAGAGCATTTCCCTCCTTAACCTCAGGCGCCTCAGAGAAAAGACTAAGGTCCCCAAGGGCTCCTCTCTCCTGTCCGGGCCCCTTCAGGTTCTGTTCTGGCTTAGAGAGGAAGCGGGAGTGGGGGAGGAAGGGAGAAAACACCCTCTGGAGTCGCCTCCAAATGTGCCCCTCTGTGGCCACCTCTGTTGGCCCCTCAGTGCTTCTCTGCCTCTTGCAGGAGCCGGCAGGTGGTCTCATCCTGTGTACACTCTGAGGATTTGCTGGCACGTTGGGTCTCAAGGGCCAGCTCTGCCCTGTTCCAGCCTCACTAGCTCTGCCCATTCTCTGGCCTGTCTCCATCTCCTGTGTCTGTCTCTTCCCGGCTCTCTCTGGCCCCCACATACCCGTCTGTGAGGGCCTCACGCACCCCCGCCTCACCTTGGGTCGGCTGGGCTCCTGTCCCTCTTCGGGGCCGCTATCCCTGTGCATGCTGGGAAGTGCAGGCGGGTGTCTGTGGGTACAGAAGGGGCCGGCTGTTGCGGGGCAACTGCACCCCAACTCCTCCTGCCCCACACAGTGTTTCCTAGGCGACCTGGGGGATGTGGTCACTGCGGTGAGGAGGCGTTTCCTGTGTAAGGTGGGGCCGGAATGGGTAGTGGCTCTGCTGAACTTGGTCTCACCCCACAGAACATTCACCCTGAGGCCAAGAAAGGGGATACAGAGACCCTGGCCCTCCCACCCCCAGACCACCATGGTGTGACCTGTGCCCATCGAGGAAGGTCGCCTCATTCACAAACCTGTCTTGTCATCCAGGCCCCACTCTTCTCCTGCTGGGTCCAGCTGTCCTCACATTTAATAAACATAGGTCTCCTTGTCTTCAGACCATTTAACCCCAGTTTTGGTTGGAAAAGATCTGTGCATGGAAAAGATCTGCGCGTAGAGCTTGGGTAGTAAAAATGGTGGCATCTGGGAAGAGACCCCGGTATAAACCAGGCTTCGGCCTGTTTCTCTGCCCTTCTGCTGTCTCTCTGGCTTTCTCCTGGTGTTAGAAGTTGGAAAAAAAAAAAAAAGAAGTTGGAGGATCCTGGGGCAGAAGGTGATGAGGGTCATTAGTGTCTGGAGTCCAGGAATCTTCCAGAGATTGCCTCACGTGACTCAGTCATCCACAGATGACAAAAGGATGGTCTAAAAATGGGAGGTGACATGCCTAAAGGCACACAATCCAAGAGTCTGTGTGTGTGTCTCTGTGTATGTATCTGTGTGTATCTTGTGTGTGTGTTTGTGTGTCTGTGTGTGTCTCTGTGTGCTTTGTGTGTCTGTGTATGTATGTGTCTGTGTGTGTCTTGTGTGTGTGTGTCTGTGTGTATATGTGTCTGTGTGTTTCTGTGTGTGTGTGTATGTATGTGTCTGTGTGTGGCAGGAGTGGTGAAGCCAAGGGAACACAGAGATGTAAATACCTAGACTGCTCAGCTCCCTGCACATGACAACTCTTAATAGCTATTCATATCTACCTATGTTTTTGTTTTTTTTTGTGTGTGGGGATTGCTGGAGATTGAACTCAGGGCCTTGTGCTTGCTAGGCAAGTGCTCTACAACTTGAGCTAAATCCCCGCTCCCTATGTTTTTGCAAAGTGACAGCCATTTAATGCAAACGGTTACAAAAATAAATTGACATGTTGTGTCTTACAAAAGCTGGTCACAAGAGCAGCCTGACTCAGTCTGACTGGCCTGGTGGTTTGGAGGGAGGGACCAGATGGAGCTCTGGGTATTGGGGTAGGGAGTGGGGAGAAGTGAGGAACCCCAGCACTCTGAGCCTTGGCCACCTGCAGAAACCTGAAGAGGTTAGAATTTGATAAGATTACAAACCTGAACTTAATAATACTGAATTGTACTCTTGAAAATGATTCAGATGGTAAGTTTAATGTTTATGTGTACTTTACCACAAGCAAAAAATATTTTTATTTTAAAAAGACTAATAAGTAAATAAAACCTGAACATTATGTGCTCTCCTTTAATCTTTCTTTTTTAAAAAAGGCAAATAGTAGCCAGGCATAGTGGCACATGCCTGTAATCCCAGTACTTGGGAGGCTGAGGCAGGAGGATCACTGTGAGGTTAAAGGCCAGCCTAGGCTACACGGTGAGATAGCTAGACCTTGTCTCAAAAAAAAAAGACAAAAAACAAAACAAAACAAAACAAAAACAAAATAGCAAATGCGGTGTCTAAAAAGAGTAAACATTGAAAACTAGACAGATCAGATGTGATTTTTATTTTACTAAAGTATCAAACTGGGGGTTGAGGATTTAGCTCAAGTGGTAGAGCGCTTGCCTAGCAAGTGCAAGGCCTGGAGTTCAATCCCCAGCAAGCCACCAAAAAGTATCAAACTGGCTGTTTAGATTCTTATTTTTCACTGCCTTTTATTTTAAAAAGATTAAATATTTTAATCAGTTCCTCAAAAAATTAAACAGGAAATACCATATGATTCAGCCATTCTGTTTCTACAAATGGACTGAAAGCCAAAAGGACTGAAAGCAGGAGGTGGACATCTATAACCCTAGCACTATGGGAGGCTGAGGCAAGAGGACTGCAAATTTGAACCCAGCCAAGGCAACTTAGTAACTCAGTGAGACCCTGTCTGAAAATAAAAAATAAAAAAGAGCTGGGACTATAACTCAGTACAAAGTACTCTTGAAAAAATACTGAAAGCAGGGCCGGGGATTTAGCTTAGTGGTTAGAGTGTTTGCCTTGCAAGCATGAGGCCCTGAGTTCGATCCCTGGTACCAAAAAAAAAAAAAAAATACTGAAAGCAGGGACTTGAACAATTATTTGTATGCTCATGTTCACTGCAGCATTATTCAAAACCACCTAAAAGGTGGAAGCAACCCAGATGTCCATTGGCAGATGATGGATACACAGATGTGGTGTGAGCTTACAATGGAATGTTATTCAGCTTTTAAGAGAAAGGAATTCGAGTATGTGCTACAGCATGGATGAGCTTGAAAACAATATGGTAGGTAAAGTGAGCCAGACACAAAAGAATGAATACTGTATGTGGTGGATCTAATATGGTTAACTTGAGCCAGAACCCCCAGCTGGAGTGAGTTGATATGATGCTGGGCGTACGAGATCCACCTGACGGTTGTTGCTGATGCAACATAAGATAGAGTGGGAGGCGTAGCGTTGGTAGGCTGTTTCCCAGGAGAAGCTCTGCTGCGGCCGGTTTTTTTCTGGAGGGGGTTCGGCTGTCCTCCTCGAGGAAGGGGCTTGGGGCCTTGCTGTCGTCGAGGATGGCTGCTGTTCCTTCAGAGGATCCCTGGTTGTCATCTCTGCTGAGAGCATCGTTTCCTGGCTCCAGCCATCATGTGCAGACACGGACCTACGTGGGACAGTGCTG
>PVJO010019111.1:0-35087 GCA_004026905.1 Hystrix cristata | reverse complement strand
TCATAGTTTTGATTGTACCTTGTAAAAATTCTCATAGAAGACTTTCAGAACTGCTTCAGAAAGTGGCAAATGAGGATTATTCTGAGGGGGTTAATGGCGATGTGTCTTTACCTACAATACTTTAAAAATGTTTTTAATTTAAATATTAACCATGTTTTTTTAATCACACCTTGTACACCATCCTCTGGAACTCCAGAAGTCAGTGTAAGGTTAGACCACCCTGAGCTGGAGGTGTCAGGAAAAGTTCTAGGAGGGGGCAGGAATCTGAACAAGGCCAGGAAAGACGGGCATTTAATAGAGACAAGAGCACGCAGAAGGTGTGCCTGGCAGGAGGCTGATGAGAGCCAAGAAAAAGACTGTGTTTTCCTAAGTTAATAAACAAACCCATTTGACTTTAAAGGAACAACTTCAGAGAATATAATAATAGTACAAAGAAAAATAATAATTTATCCACCATTTACTTTGCACTGAATACCATAAAATATTACTATATTATCTCAGTTACTCTTCCCAGCAATTTCAAGAGGAAGGTTCTCAAATTATCCTAAATATAAAGATAAGGTAATACAAAAACACAGATGGTATGCAACTTGACAAAAAGTAGTACAGTCCAGATTTTAATTCCAAAATCACTCCAAAGCTTATATTTGTGGCCTTGAAATGTCAGGTAGTTTCATGTCCTGTACCTACATAACAAATTGCCACAGACTTGGCATCCTTGACCTCTTACAATGTCATTTTTCTAAGGCTCAGAAGTCATTTGGGTTCTATTGGGTTCTCTTGAGGCTCCCTTAGACTAAAATTGAGGTGTTGGCCAGATCAGACACTTACCTGGAAGCTCTGGGCGCAAATCAGCTTCTGAGGTCATTCGGGTAATTGGCTTCTTGTACTTGTAGGACTGAAGTTCCTGTTTCTTTGCTGGCTGTTGAATCTTCCTCATCTTTCTAATTTCTGACTTCCTCTTCTGAGTGCAGCTAAAGAAAACTCTCCACCTGTAAAGGGATCCTTGGATTAAATTTAGCTTGGACAATCGTCCTTTTGATAAATGACATAGTGATGGAGTCAGTCACTCAAAGGGGAGCCGTTACTCAAACCACACAATGGTGACTGTCACTGGCTCAGTGTTGGAACTCTGCCCACAGCACCAGGCCGACTTCAGCCTTCATCTTAGCAAAGGAGAATGGCTGGCAGTTTGATAAGGGGATGTGCGTTCCTGCGTAGTGGGTTTTGGAGAGATTACTGGCCATTCCTGTATAATGGGGACTGAGGTGAGGAGAGAGTGGAGACAGGGAGATCCAGAGAGCAGGGGAGGGATGCTTGCAGCTGGAGGGGCGGGCTCCTGGATGCTGAGAGAGGAAGCCAGATGAGAAAGAAATTAAGAGAGAGACTTACCACAGCCCAGTGATTCATTCTGCAGGACTCTTGACCTTTTGGAGCACTTTCCATCCAGTATTTCATCTGCTCTTCATTACACACCTGTGAAGCAGAGGCATCATGCTCTCCATTTGACAAATGAGGAAACTGCTAAATCCCTGAACATCTGGACCTCAAAGGTCACACTCGGGATCCATGGCCCAGGCCACTGGACACATCTGCTCTTCCCAGAGCTCAAGGAAAGGGCATTGTGTGGGCAAGATTTGTGGCCTTATTGTCAGGTGCCAGCCTGTTTCTGCCATCTCCCCTTGTCTGGGGTCCTGAGCAGTTAGTTCCTTCTCAAGTGAAACTTGGAGGGAGGTCTGACTGGTGGGTATATGTCAGAGGATGCAAGGAGGTTCCCTTCACACTTCTGGAGCCCGGGCACCCTTAGGTATGCTGTTGAGAGGGGGTCGGAAGAGATGGTAGAAAGAGGATTTTCCTTGTCTCTGCGAGGTGGGTCTAAGGAGAGTGAGAGAGGATTTGTTAAACAAGTTATCACTTTGAAAAAGAAACAGTAAGGGCAAGACAGGGTTGAGGGCCCGTAGACCATGGAAAGGGTGTGGAGTGGTCCTTCTCACATGTGGATTATAGGTGAGTCAGGTCTACCCAAGAAAGAATGAGGCACTGCAGAGATGCAGGGAGGAAAAACAGCCACTCCTACTCATGCAGGACAGAAGCAACCCTTTTTAAGATTTTAAAGCCAGAGTTTCGGGTTTTGTATGTGGATATTCGTGCCCTATAACAAGTACCTACTGTTCTAGAATCTGCTTTTGTGGCTCATCAAAACTGATAACAGCTTTTGGAAGTGAACCCCTGGGCCAGCAGTAGGAAATAAGTTGAATTTACAAGGCTCATCTCATGTGGTCAGGTCTAGGAAGATTACACACTCTAGAATGAGCCCCACCGGGGTCCAGGGAAGCCAGTGCTGCTGCCTCTTCCAGCAGACTCCTGCAGAGCCATTCCTGGTGACCAGTGGACTGGCCCCAGGCAAGCCCAGGAGTGACCGCCCTGTCCAGGAAAGGAGCCTAGACACTGATCCGCCTCAGGCTGCCCATTCTTCAGAAACAGAGCACTCAAAAAAAAAAAAAAATTCACTGCATTAAGAAATCTAGCCCCGTAATCTCAGCACTCAAATATTTACTTTTTTTTTTTTCCCCCAGTCAGCCTGAATGGGAGAAAAAGCAGAAAGGAGAATTTAAAGTGGCATGTATTGATTGGCTTAGCTCACCCAAAGAAGGCATTCTTACCAGCTCTTCCAATTATAATTTTTTCAATAGTGAAAAAATTTGAGAGTGACAACCCTTAGGAGCTGCTTTTTCACCACATAAATTATATCATTTTCATTTGCTATTCGTCATTCTCTGGAAATCACTGAGAAAAGCACAGTTCTTGGCACCCAGGAGGCAATCGGCAAAGGTTATTGAATTAATGAGACTTGAACTGGCAGGAGAGTTTAAATTCCAGAGACCTGGGAAATTCAGTGTGAAAGGAAATGAGCTGAATTTGCAAGGCTTGTCCCATGTGGTCAGCTCTAGGAAGAACACAGGTGGAGAATGGACCTGACCTGGGTTCCAGTCCTGCCCTTTTTTAGCTCTGTGAGTACTTCGTACTTCACACCTCTAAGCCTTGGTTTCCTTGTCGATAGAGGGGTACACATTCCTTTCACACAGCGTGGGAATTCGAGTAGATGCTCTCCTTTAAGTACATCAGCAGGACCTGACAAAGGTGTCAGCAGCATCCTTGAGAGTGGTACTAACAGATCCTGTTTTGCTGGAGATTAGGGCTCGATTTTCCAAAGCACAGGTAGTCGTGTCTTGATTCGACTAAAATAATTGTTGAATAAGAAAGAGGTGAAAGGGCAGGGGTGCTCTCCAAGGGCTCTTTGATAAGGGTGCTAATTACATTGATGAGGACTCCCCCTGTATGACCTAATCCCACAAGGTCCCATCTCCTGATACCATCATATCAGACGTCAGGACATCAGCATATGAACTCTGGGGGGACATAAATATTTAGTCCACTGCAGCCCCTGATAAAGTTGGTGAATGTATTTTTAGGGTCCGAGAGATATTCTTTTTCTGGTCTTTGCTCCTCTGACAGTATTCTCGGGAAGAGAATAATTATGTCACAAAGCAGGTGTGGTAGATGAGGATGGGAAAGAAGAGATAGCATCATTTAGGGCAGCTATCTGCCTCCAATCAGTCCTTTTGGAGTTGTGAAGTTTACAGAAACTAGCTTTATAGATGGGGTTCATCACGACCCACAGAAATTTCATGTCGTGAGACAGGGAAGACAGCCAGAGAGCCTGCGTTTTTCTTACTTCATTCTCACAACTGGGTGGGCAATTTGATGCTTCTTGGGAGCTGTGGAACCTCCCAGTAGAGTTAACCAGGCTGAACTCATCATAGCTCAAAAGGGCGACTATGTGAACATTCATCTAGCCCCCCCCATCCCAACAAGGACCAAGGCAGACTAATAGATGAGCTCTGCTTCCAAAAGACCTGTAAGCTAGCAAAAAGACACACAGAGATCACAAATCTTTGTGCAGGCTGTAGGAGCTTGTAAGCATGAGTGAGGAATGGCTGGGACATGAGAGCTCTACTTGGCTTGTGTGATTTGGAGCAAGTTCTGTTTCTCTCTGTGCCTTAATTTCCTCATATACATATGGGAAGAAGTTGAATCAATCTTGAGGGTCTCCTCTGCGTACAAATACTATTAACCAACCACTTACCTGTGGCTTAAACAGAGAGAAGTTTATTTAACTAATACAAATCCGGAGTTACACAGCCCAAGGCCGATGGGGCAGCTCACTGATGTCCTAAAACCTAAGCCCTTTCTATCTTTCTGCTTGGCCACCCTTAACATATTGGCTGTGGTGTCATGGTCACACGATGGTCACTGTGCCTCCAAACATCATTTCTTTGTTCTAAGTAGGTAAAGGGCACAAGAAGAAGAAAGGTTTATACCAGTGGAGTCTCTGTCAACTTAAGAGGGAAGAAGGGTTTTCCCGGAAGCCCCAGCCTGAAGGTCTCTATGCTTGTGTCTCCTTAGCTAGAATCGTGCCCCATGACCATTTGACTGGAAGATGGATGGGAGTTGGGCCAGCCAGTCCACAGTGTTGGCTACAAACACTAATGTACCCTCATACAGTTCCCAGGGAGCAGCATTGGGCTACCATGCCCATGGGAGCTCTGGCCAGTCACCTGCTCTCATAGTGGCCTGCAAAGAGGTTGATCCTCTGCAGAAATGTCCCACATAATCCCATAGGACTGTTAAGTTTCATTAAAATGAGAATATTGTTTGCTTGACCTCAATTGGACCTTCAGAGCCCAGTTCAGGACTTGGTACATCATAGGTGCATGACAAACATTGCTGAGTGAATAAATTTTCCATCAATACATTTGGACCTCAGTGGACTAGGATACTCAAGGGAATAAGGGGTTTGGATAATTGGATTTTTCAGTGGCCTGAGAGTGAGTCAGAAAAGCTTACAATCTCAAATGAATCCCACCAACACTGAGTGGCTTCTACACCCAAGGTTCGAAAGTGGAAAAAAAATGTTATATTTGTGTGTCACGGTTAGGGCATGCAGGAAACAGATGACATAGCAGGGTAGTTGAGGGGTAGTTAATGGAGGACTATTTAAAAAGATATAGCAGGGCCAAGGGAAATCAATAAGGGTTGGGGAAGTCCTCTGCAGCTAGCAATACTGGGGAGCCGTTTCCACCCCTGGACTGAAAAGATAAAGGAGAACGTGGAAAAGAAAAAGAGTGACAGCCATCTCTGGGTCTGGAGCTGCAGCCGGGTCAGGAGCTGTGGTGGTGGTTGCTTAGTAGGGGCTGCGGCTTTCCATGGTGAACACAGTTACTGACCCCTGACCACTGCTATGGGCTGGGAGGAAGCCCAAGGCCAGCGGGGGAAATAAACTCTCCATCTCTCTCCTTCTGTCTTGATCACCTGTTGGAGCAACTCATTTGCTGAACCCCACAGGAAACCAGCAGGCAGGGGCCTCATTGATGCAGTCACTGAGGTCAGACTCTAGGCACAAAGTCGGGGAGGCGGGGAAGATGCTGAGATGTCATGATTTACAGTAAGAAATATATATTTGGTCTTTGTCCCCATTCTTGGCACAGAACCCCTAAAACCCTTGGAAATTCCTAAGTGATGGGGGTAATAAAACAGAATGATAATAAGACCCACTCAAACACACCTGAGTTTATGCTAATAAGGTCCTTAAGGATAGGCGATTGGTTGCCAGGGAAACCAATCATGATAAGCGGTTCAACTTTCAGCCTCACTCCCTGACCTCCTGGAGGTCAAAGAGGCTCCAAAGCCTTTATTTATTCCTCTGACATTCTCCATCCACTCCTGCCCCATAGAGAAAGGGGTATGTGTGTGTTTGGTTGGTAAGCTAATCATGCTATGTGATTGCCTCCAAGCAAGTAATTTGTCTTTTCTCCAATTAATCTGTTTTTGTCATTTTATTTCAGTGTACCTTCAAGGAGTAGAGGGGAAATTTCCCTTTCCCCTTACACATCTCTTATTTAACTACTAGTCAGCTTTGCATTACTGTAACAAAATACTCAAGCTTAATCAACTTAAACAGAAGGATGTTTTGTTTTGGCGCATGGTGTTGGAGGCTTCAGTTGATAGTTAGTTGGGCCTGTTGCTTTTGAGTGAAGCAGTATGTCACAGTGGGAGCATGGGATGAAAGAAGCTGTGCACCTCGTGGTAGCTGAGAAGGCAGGAGAGAGAGAAAGAAAGAGAGACAGAGACAGAGACAGAGAGATAGCCCGAGAGACAGAGATGAAGGGCTAGGATCCCAGTACACCTTTCAAAGGCACAACTCCATATGATAGAAAACTTCTGATTAGGTTCCACCTCTTTAAAGTTCCAGCACCTCCAAGTAGCGCCTCAAGCTGGGGACCAAGCCTTTCACACACAGGCCTTTGAGGGACACTCCAAACTATAGCAGACTGTTGGGAGTTTCATCCTTTCATAATAAACTGATAATCTAATAAGTAAGCTGATTTCCTGAGTCCTCTGAGGTTCTGGCAAATGACCGAACCCTGGGAAGGCATCATGGAAATTCCAGTTCACAGTCAGTCAGAAGCACAGGTGACAATATGGACTTGCTATTGACCTATGAGGTGGGAGATAGTTCTGTGAGACTGAGCCTTTAACCTGTGGTATTTGATGTCATTGCCTGGTAGGCGGTTTCAAAATTGAGTTAAATTGCAGGACACCCAAGTAGTGTCCACCAAGAAATGGAGAATGTCTGGGTGTGGGAAAGCTTCATCCTCCTACATTTGGTCACAGACAGTTTGTGTTCAGTAGAAGTGTAGAGAAAAACAGTTTTAATATTACAAGTCACATGAGCATCTAGGGTGGAAGGCAAGTGACAATATCCAGTGTAATATACAAGAGGTGACTGAAAAATATAGTGAATGTTTAAATTTTTAAAAAGTATTACAGTAAAAGACGCATTGCCATTAATCCCCCTCAAAATATTCCCCTTTGCTTCGGATACACTTATCCCACCATTCTTGGCACTTTCTGAAGTAGTTCTGCAGGTTCTCTTTCGTAAATGTTTTTACAAGGTGTGATCAAAACTGTGGTGAATGCTGGTGCTGAGTGCCATCCAATGGAAAGGCAGGCTCCTAAAAACATGCTCTGTCCTCACCCACCTTATTCACTAGATACGGCACTGTATGACTTTTGGCTCTTCCCCAAAGTCAAAATGACAACGAAAGGTAAATGTTTTAAATCAATTTAGGACACCAATTTAGAACAAGAGCACTCAAGAAAGAGGATTTCCAGAAGTGCTTCAGAAAGTGACAAGAACTGTGGGATAAACTGCTCAGGCCGACCTCGAACTCGTGATCTATCACCCCAGCCTCCCCAGTAGCTGCATCCTCACACCCAGCTCTCCTTCCTTTTTAATGTCTACTTTCATGTTTTATCATACACTTAATATGTGTAATAAATGGTCATGGCTGTAACTTATAAGTAAGTTATACACATATATTGGAGGTATTTGTCCACAGGCATTTTTCTGATGGGTCTTCAAGCTAGAGTTTGAAGATCACTGTTGTGAATCCCTACTTTACACTAGCTGTGAGATGTTGTGAAAATCCTCTGGATTTTCTGGCCTGGATCTTTTTTGTTTTGTTTTGTTTTCTATATTAAAGATGGGGCTATTGATACTGTTTACCTAGAAACGCTGTTTCAACATTCCAAACCCCTGACAAACTGGGAAGAGCCAGCAGTAGAAGCAGAAAGCCACCTTGGGGAAGTTGGGGGCACAGCATGCAGTGGCTGCTCCATTCACATTAGTGGGTGGTGGCCATCTGGAAGGGTGACTCGAGGGCTCCCTGTAGAGTGTGGAGATACAAATCTGGGCTGCAGGCTGACCTGGCTCAACCCTGGCACAGCGATAAGGATTGATTTTCAGGATCATTAGTGTTGTTGTGCTCCTGGGGAAGACAGCAGCCTTGCCCTCATTAAACAGAAGCAGGCGCCCCATTTCTGTTCACCTTTCCCTCTCTTCCAACCCACACTTGCTCTCCTAGGGAGAACATTTCTCATTGCCTTCAACTCCACTCATCTCCTTTGTCCTCGGGCACAGTCTAGTCCGGGAAGAGTTGGGATTTGAGGGAGATCAAACCCAGCTTAGAGTGTCAGCTGAATGTGTGCCCTAGTTATGGTCATGACGAGGCCACCTCTACCCGCAGGGAAAAGATGGCTCTGAGACCAGGAGCCTGGAGCTTCTCAAGGGTGGATCAGGCTGAGGGCAGTGCACACGGGAGGTTAGAGCAGACCCCAAATGCTGGCTGAGTCTCTGGGACAGGATGCTCTGTGCCCTCACTTCTTTCACTCCAGCTACCAAGGATGATTCTAAAAGGGCTCAAATCCCCAAGGTACAGAAATGTGATGTTAACCAGAACTGAGGATGACCAGATGTCCTTCTCTGCCCAGTACCAGAATGTTAACGCTAAAAGTGGAACAGTCAAGGCACACTTGGGTGACTGGACATTCTAGATTGAGTGGGAATTCACATCCCAGAAATCTGCCTCCAAATCCCACACACCAACCTGCTCCCACGTAGCACCTTGAGTGAGGACGGTGAGCCGTGGCGGATGTGCAGCCTGACAGGTATTGAGTTCTGAAGAAGGAAAGAGAAAGTTGAATGCAGGAACAAGTTCCCCACGTTGCTTCTCTTTCTGCCTCGCGGTGAGGCAGGACAGCGTAGAGAGGGTGGTCTCCATAGCCACCCTATCTGCAGAGGAGATTCCAGCAGGAAGAAGGCCAGAGCCTATGTAGACCCTAAACTGTTTGTGGAACATCTTTATATTTAGGACTTTGGTTCAAGCTCCTGTGAAGTAGGTTTCACAAATGAGACAAGCACTATTTTGAGGGGCTCAGAAACCAGCTCAGTGTCTGCAGGGGAAGGTGGTGGAGCCTGCACTGACTTGACCTCCAGCCCACTGCTGCCAGGGCCTGTACCTCTAACCACTCCAGACGGACTTTCTAAAACATGAATCATTTCAGATTATTATTGCTATAACTCAGGAGACTAGAGGGACGGGGAATAGGTGGTGGGAGCGTTGTTCAGTGTCAATCTTTCTGTGCCTTTTGAATATGCCTGACTTTGCACTATTCATTGGCTGGGGTTAAGGCACCCAGAAAAAAATTTTGTAGCTTTCAATATGGCCTATGGGCAAGCACCAAAATTAAAGTCTTACCTAAAACACATGGGAGAGACCCATATGTCATTTAAATAGCTTTAAATAGTGTGAGACCCCCTGATTGTAAAATACTACCTTGATAGGAGAATGTTCCAAAGAAGAGATTTTTCCTTTAGTCATGAGAATACACAGTCTTCTCATATCAGAGAAAAATTCATTCATTCATTCATTCCATAAACATTCACTGAATGGCTGCTATAGGCCAGCCAGGGTGCTAGGCACTGTGAGAACATCAAGATGAGACTAACAAGATTCATTCCTGTAGGGGTCCCCCAGGCCATTGAAGGAGCTAAGACACACACCAAAATTAACAGCACAGAGAGAGCACTACAGGCAGAGCGAACAGCCTGAACAAAGATCATGCAAGCCAGTGTACTTGGGACAGAGAGGGGTCTAGCCTGGCTCACACAGCGTGGGGACAAAGGACTACAGTGTAGCTCCTGGAAGGAACAAAGTATCTCCTGATGTCAGACCTAATTCCTTAAGCTAGGGAGATATACATGCCAGAAACAGGTCCCAGGAAGACCTAACAGTCAATGATGAGTTAAAGACAGATAAATTAAAACTCTCAAGAATGACACAAACTTAGGAATTGCCAAAATTAGGGCACAAATGATGAGGTCAGAAGCTGGGTTGAGAGCTTAGCATGGGTTGCAGATCTAGGCCATTTTGTGGGCAGAGCTGGAATCCAACTGAGAGGTAGGCTTTGGAGGACAGAAAGAATTTCAGGGGTTAAAGAGAATATTGAAGAGCATTGTGGTAATCAGCTTTTTGTCACTATAACAGATACCTTAGATAGTCAACTAATAAAATGGAAGGGTTATTTTTGCTCACAGTTTTGGAGATTTCAGTCCATAAACATTTGGCTTTGGGGACTGTGGTGAGGGCACACATCATGGTAGGAATGTGTGGCAAAGTAAAACATCTCACCGCATGGCCAGGGGGCAAAAAACAGAGCAAGAGCAAAGGGCAGAGGTCTCCCTATTCCAGTAAGCACACCCCCCCACAATGATCTAAGGGTCTCCAATAAGGCCGCACCTCTAGAAGACTTCCACCACCTCCCAACAGCTCTAGGAGTTAAGCCTTCAATACACGGACCTTTGGGAGACATTTAAGATCCAAATCCTGAGCAGAGGCAATTGCCTGAAGACAGGAGCCAGGAGGGAGGCAGGTGTGCCTGGGCAGCTGAGCCCACTGGTCTGATCAGTGTAAAGGGTCCTGCTCTTTCCCCCTCCCTCGGACAAGCAGATGGATAGGTAAGATGAAGAGCAGAAAACCACCCTGGATTCCTGCAGAGAGGGTATAGCGTACTTCCTATGGGGGAAAGTGGGAGGGTTTTGCACTTGCTAGCCATGGTTTTTGTGAACCAGATAGGGGCTGGGCTGCCAGAGTACAAATCTCAGCTCCATTACTGTACAGTCTTGTGAACCCGGGGAAGACAATCTCTTCGTGCCTAAGAGTGACTTCCTCATCTAGAAAAAGAATAGTACCTGTCTCTTCAGGTTGTGGTGAAGACAAAAACAGTTGGATTTTCTCTGCCTGACAGCCTGCTGAAGATACCTTTTTGAATGTGGGTAGGTTGGATTCTTGCCACTTCCTGCTATCTCCTAAGAAAGAAAAAAATGTAGAACAGGGGAAGGAATGTGAAAAGCATGTATTCCATAATTTAGAGAAATGACAGTTATTGCTGTCTAGCAGAGCAACAAGATATAAATAGATGATAATACATAAAATTGGGTTAATTGCTGAAAAAGGTACAATTCATATTAGTGTTAGATTATATAAATGTTTGCATGCGTGAAAGTCCCTCAATACTCCAGACTTTAATTGCGTCATTGGCATGGAAAATTCCAGCTCTGCCGTTACCAGTTGTGTGATTTCAGGGAACTTTCTTCACTTGTCTGAGCCTCAGTTACACTGGCTATAAAATGAGACTGGTAATTTCTTTCTTCAAGAAAAGACCACATAAGGTAATGTGTGTGAAATGACTTTAAAAACTGGAAAGCACAATACTTTTTAAGAGGTATTTCATGATTATAACTAGTAATCATTCACAATAAAAATATATTCAAAGGCAATGTAAAGACTTGAGGCCACAGTTTGAAATACCAACTCTGAAGAATGATCCAGAAACACCAAACACAACATGCATTTCTTGAAAATGAGGCCTGTAAGGTGGAAACATTTAACTTGCTTTTTGAGACACTCTCTTTTTTATTATACCATTTTGGTCATCATGGCATCTTTGTTAGAGACCAAACAGAAACGGGGGACTTGTTTCAGATGGGAGTCTTGATGATCCAAGCTCCTGGATTAAAGAGGCTCTCTCTGTGAATATATTTTCTGGGTAGATGTGAAAGTGGAATTAAACCTAGCACTTCATTGAGGATAAGGGAGATCGATGTTCTGTGGGCTGAGCTGTTCTTAGTCTTACTACAAGTATGGATACATTTTTTACATCTGTGAGTTCTGATCTCATCAGCCAAAGCTGCTAGATCCTCATCTCACGTTCATTGACGCAGCCATCACAACACAGAGCGTTATTTTGGGTTAAAAGCAACTAATGTCAGACCCCTGCTGGCTTAGTCTGGTACTGCGTGAGGGAACACAATTCCTATTAATGGGAAGATTAGTTACAGGAGCAAGAGCAGAGATGCAGAGGGTTCAGTCTTGCCTCCTTTCATTTGTAGGTGCCAGTGTGCATCAAATAGTGTCCTGAAATGAGAGCAAGAAGGAAGGTCAAGCTTGACTTACAATGGAGAATGGTTCTTGAGAGAACCGCAGTCTCCCTACAGGACAGCCAGGATACTGCCTGTTCCACAAGCTCACTCTTCATTGCGTAACTCTACTTTTTCCAATATTCTTCCATATTCATTGCCTATTTCATACTCTATCCTCTATGAGACACAGTGGGCTGCTCCTCAAAGTCTATCAAATGCAAGGAGGAGGGGCTTGCAAATGCAAAGGGTCAAGGGCAAAATGGAGTGTTCACACAGAGGCAACAGGAACACTGGTAGAAGGTAGAGTTTATGGGTATGAAGAATACCCAGAATTACAATTCTTTTCCTTCTTGTGGGCTTCATTTTCTCCTCTTCTTTTACGAAACTGGAATAAGATTCAACCCGCTCCTCTAAGGCAGAATGAGGTCCTAGGAAAAGGACGCACCACGCAGGCCTTGGGATAGCAGGAAGAAGCCATACTATACAGGAACCTTGGAGAACAAGAGCAAAGCTCTTGTTTGCAGATAGAGATTGAGATCAGTACTGCTAGTTCATAGAAATCAGAGATAACAGAAACGAGGCCAGACAGTAGCGAGGTTGCTAAAAACCTGTGTCCACTCCCAACCTGTACCATGAAGCAGACTGGAGGACTGGGGTAGGGGAGGCACAAGAAGTGGGGAAAGCGATTACACCTCTCTGCTTGGACATGGCCTAGCAGATCAACTTCTTGTCTTCCTCTCACAGTAGAAAGCTCGAAGGAGGGTTAACTATGGGGCAAAAGTGAAGGTCATAAGGCATTTTTTCCACCCTACTAGTCCTATGACTTAAAGATCACAGTATGAAGATAAGATTGTGCTAGGAACCAGAGTATCTTTCAACCAAGTTCCTCCATCTCTTCCTCCTCAGGGCTGTGCTTCTGCAGTTTGGCTTAAGTAATACAAATCTACTCTTCCCAGTAAAACAAAATCATCATCTCATTAGCATCCTAGAGAATGTTCTGTGATTGCAGGAAGGAAAGCTGTGATTGCCAATCTAAACGTAGAGCCTACGGTGATTTTTAGAAGCATTGTTGGCTGGGCTGAGCAGGGAGTGAAAAACCCACCTCGATTTTCTGTAGAGTGTTCCCCCACATTGATAGACTCTAACATACTTAGCTAGTCCCCTGTTGATGGATATTTAGGTCATCATCATACTTTTGTCATTAAAAAACGTTACAGGCTTGTTCCCTTGGGGGAAGGGGAAAGAAACAGAGGGACAAGAGAAATAAGGAATAGAAGGAAAAAATGGAAACAAAGCTTTTGTAAATAAGGAGGGAGGAGGGAGTGAAGGGAGGGGTGGGAAATGGGAAAAAAAGAAGCAACAAGATATATCATCTACAGGTACAAGTCCCCTATGATGAATGTTATCACTATGTACATCTAAAATGTACCATTAAAATATAACAAAACTTTGTTCGTATAAACAAAACTTTATACGAACATTCTTATGCAAAAAGCTGGTGCACGTGCCATATTTCTTTCAGTCAGAGATGTCTAGAAATGAGATTAGCTATCTCCAATTTTCCCTTCAAAAATCTGTTTTGCTACTTCACCGATCAATTTTTACTAACACTAATAATAGAAGTAACTATTTTATTTCTTGAGGGCTATGGGCCAGGAATAATATTAAACACTTTCCGAACATTATCATGTTTGATTTTCTCATCAACCCAGTGTGACAAGTTATTATTCCCATTTTATAGAGGAGAAAATGGAGGCACAAGGGACATAAATTACTTGTTTAAAGTGAGTCAGTAAAGCAGAGCCCCAGGTATTCTGACCCAGAATCTGTACTCCCATTATTCTGAAGGGAAACCATCTCTGTTTTCAGGGGATTGTGGGTAATAGGCAGCATCTATTGGTGAAGTTGACCACTTCAATGGGAAAAGGAAGTCAAGTTAGAAACACTTTGTACATGTCACCATTTTGAGTCCAAATCTTTGAGTTTGGTTTTGACATAAAGACCCAAGTCGAAGGTCACAGAAGTATTTCACCCCAGCTATGTTTATGCAACCTCTTTGGTAAATGTATAATTCAGTCAACTCAGTAGTTCTATTTAACCTCTGCTAAATAACACACTGGCCGTCTCTGTGTTCTGTCTCATCAGCACACAGTACTATGGAATGGGATGGTGGGTTGATCCAATTAAAGGCCATACTTGATGTTGTACATTCTTAAAAACAGAATCATTTATAAGTGTGAAACACCATGGTGAGAGCTGGGAACCACTCAGGCAATGACTTTGTCCAAGCATGTTTATTGCCCTTGAAGTGCTTTGGATGATGCTCCTTTGTCCCTGGGAGAAAAAGAGTAGGACGAAGCTGAGGAAGGGTGTGAGAGGGAAGAAGCGGGACAAGGACAGCTGTCCCAGCAAGTGGGGATATTTATTCTTACCATTGCTAAATCCTCCTGTTACATTCCAGTGGATCTAACAATCTCCTAAGAAAATACCACCCTTGTGTCTCTTCTTACTTGTAAGGGCATGAACTCTGTTCAAGACAGCCCAGGACCATGCAGGGAGTGCTGTGATCTGGGTGTCACACACACTTTCTATACAAGGAACAGGTCCTCACTAAATCACCAGTCTGACACCCACATGCATGTGACACATGACCTATGACTAGTCTGCGGGGACGGGCAAAACTAGTGACACGTGACCCATGACTAGTCTGCTGGGATGGGGAGGAATGGTGGTGCAGAAACTTCAGTAAAATCGTAATGCAGTGGTGAAAACTGTACTTCCAAGAACCCATTTCAGAGAAATAACTGTGTAGAGTTGGAAGAAACACAATGAAATCCATTTGGGAGTGGGCGGGGTGAGACCCCCTCTCCCCAAAAAAGGGTAGGCTGGAATGATAACAGATGGTCAACGAACAGTCTTCTAAAAAGGGGGCCAAGGGATTTGTTTCTGAGAGTGGTATGCAGGTAGGGACACAGTCTCCGACACCCTCCCCACCTGCCTCCATTCTGTCCTTTAAATAAATGTCAACCCAGTACTTAAAGAAGAGCTGTGTGGAAGGCTGCCAAGTCATTAATCCTCCTGATGTGCCCATATTTTCCTCTGGTGTGCACACACCCACTCACTGGCACTTCCCACCTACATGCTGCTGCCTGCCACATGATGTCTGTGAAGGATCCTCCAGGTTCTTCTGGGTCCTCCAGGCTAACATGTTAGGGACGACCTGAGGTTTGTGGTCCACTCTGTTAGAGGGCAGATGCAACTCCCATTTCTGACGAATTTACACTCCAGTTCCCAGTGCAGCTCTCCCCTCTCTTCCTCTGGGAAAAGCAGTGCCTTTTGGTGGTGCCAGCTGCTTCTGATGCCCATGCTGGGGGAGAGGCAGCTAAAGGTGTCTTCTAGTTTTCTACATCTCGAGCTAGTGTCTGGAGGAGTTCTGGATCCAAAAAGGAGTCCAGTAGGTCCAGAAATATCCTCTGAACAGCTATTCTGTGCCAGGCACATTTGTCAGCCTTGTAACACAGGAGCAAACAATACAACCTTCAAAGAGTTTCACACCTTAACCATGTGAAGAAATAAATACAAAGGATAATTCGAGTGCGTTACCAGTAAGATGAAAGTGTAACAGGGTGATGTGAAATAGCCTTGAGGAGGATTTTAAAACTGAGCAGAACAGCCCCATGAGGGGCAAGCTGAGGGCAAGCTCCATCTATCTCATCCCAGAGAGGACTTTGCTTTGACGAGTGATCAGCAGCACAGTAAATAGTAATCATTAGTTACCATTTTCAAGTCCTTACTGCGGCAAGTGCTATACTAAGCCCTCTGCCGAGTATCTGCTCATTTAACCCTTCACTTAGCAAAGGACAGAGACAGTACTAGAACAAAGTTTGTCTGCTTCTAAAATCCAGTATCGAAAGCAAGTTCATTCATTTTCCCAAAGATAGATGACGGCACATCGTTCTTTTTCCTAGCAATGCAACACTAGGGTTAAGTAGTTCATAATGTTAACAGTTTTTCTCCGACAACTTTAAGTTTTACTTTTTGCCTCATTCCATTACTCTTAGGTCTACCCTTTAGAGACCCTTTCTTCTCCACGAACACACGCGAAATGAATTACATCGTATTATCTGATGCCAGTGGTGTTTATACCACAGAAGGGAGAAAAGTATGTTTTTATGAGCAGAGAATTTGTTTTTCCATTCTGTTCCCTCCCCTGGGGAGAGTCCAAATACTTTTTCTGAGGTTAGACCATGTGTGCGGTTTTGGAGCTGAATTGACCAGAGGATGGATACACACAACACCTTATTTATTTTCTTTTCTGTAGAAGGATCTCAGCTGTTTTTTCGCCTAAATTGATTTTCTTACACTTGAAGAATGACTCAAGCTGAGAAACTTCCCAAACATCTGAAATCTGAGAATTTGTGCCTGGAATCCATGAGGCTCATGGTTTCCAGATGGAGAGACCGGAAGAAGAGGCGGGAGTGGAGGAAGGAGGTGGGAGAATGAAAGGCGGTGGCCAGGGGGGAGCCTGAACTCTGGATCACTTCTGACTGCCTTGTGAACTAAGCCAGGTCTCTCATTTGCTCTGCAAGTCTGCCATCTGACAGTGCGCCAGGCCTGAGGACAGGCAGCCGTTGTGGTGTCCTCCTGAGACTGTTCCAGTGATTATTAGAAAGTAGGTCATGGTGAAATTGTCTTTGCTGAGGGCAGGGACAGGCCTCAGAAACACAACATAAAAGAACGCCTATGGCTTGGCTATCAAGAGGAGTACAAACACTCCAGATGGGTTTTCTTAGCATCCCAGAAAGGGCAAAAGACAGTTACTTCTAGAAACCTTTGGCTTCTATCTACCAGCATGGCAGAGGTGGGGGAGAAATCTTAACAGACAACCTGTACTGAGTGTGTAGCCTTGTTCTGAGTATAGTCTGGCCACAAGTAGGCTAGTACGATCTCAGCAGGAATGCCTTTATTTCATTACATTAGTCAATTCTTCTAGAGGAAATAAAGAATCTGGGGGAAAACGGTTAGAATCTACTTATTAGCAAATGGGAAACTGACTTAAATGTTGAGAAAATACACATTTAAAAATGTTACTTGTTGCATAGTTCTATGTATTTATAGGTTAAAGGGTCGTAATTTGATACGTGTATACTTCAGCCATTGTAAATATAAAATCCTGTCATTTGTATAACATGGTTGGAACTGGAGGACACTGGAATGTCAGACACAGAAATGCAAATCTGCTTGCTCTCACTCATAGGTGGAAACTAAGATGTTGAACTCAGAAGTAGAGAGTAGAATAGTGATTACTAGAGTTAGGAAAGGCAAAGGGTGAAGGAAGCTTGGATAATGGGTTTTGACACACAGTTACATAGTAGGAATAAACTCTAATTTTCTACAGCACAATAGGATGACTATAGTTTACAACAATTTATTATATATTTTTAAAGAGAAAATATCCATTACTATTCTTATCACTGGTTTCTTTGTCATTATCCCTCTAAAACCAACTGTATTGCTCCAAACCACCATTACTACCACCAAGTCTAAGAGGGATGTTTTCCTCTACTGTGGTTCTGCCTACTTGGAATAAGCTGAATTTGATACTAGGATATAGCCATCCAACTGGGCCTAAAAGGTCTCATAATATATGAGGAGAAACCAAATACAGCAAAGTTGGCTTCAGTTAACACCTCTAATCTCCAGATGCCCTAATAAAAAGTGTGCACAGCAAATGGCCACCCTTAAGCCGGAGACTTGGACTCAGTGTTTTCAAGAGCCAAGCAAAGCAGTCACTTCTTAACCTGATTCCCCGGGATATGCAAGTGTTTGTGCTCTGGCTTAGGGAAGTAAGCAAGCAGAGGTGAACAAATCCTACAATATCATGCCTTCAAGAGACTGTTCATCTCACCCGGATATAGGAAGAGATACTGTCTGCCTCAAGCTGACCAGTTCCCAGAATTTATGAACTTCGTTGGAATATGATGCGAATCTGGGGCCCGAGCCAGGCACAATCATTGGGAAAATGTGGATAATTCCCCTCTCCTCCCCACTCCTTTTCCTATTGCTGATTGTACAATTATAAAGTGAATTCTGATTTAACTCCTTCTGCTGGTAAGGGTGGTATGAAATATTTGTTGCAATGAAGTCATAAAAAATATTTAAGTAAAAGAAAGAAAAGATGATTAGTCAGATAATGTTACAGTAAATGACAAAACTCACCCAGCAAAAGGACAGGCATGGAAAACTCCTTGCCTGTATAACAAAGGGAATGCGGCTAACTTGGACTGTTTCTATACATAATTGACATGGCATATGCCTTTACAATCGTGCATGTTGAAAGTGGTGCATCGAGGGAGAAACAATAGCTCCAGTCACATGCTTCCGTATTATTATTATTTTTTAAATCTTAGAGTCATCAGATCAGGGCCAGGTTACCACAAAGTGCTCAATGATCCATGAGAAATGAATCATGTCATCATTCCAGGACTTAATATACACATTACATCACTATTAGTAGCAAGTAACTCTTTGGTTGAGGGCTGCAACATAGATTAAGGTCAAAAGTGGCCCTGGAGATCAAATTCCCTAGTGAGAGATTGCTACACAGCTCCATGTTTGCTTTGCTTCTGAATTCCTCCTTCTCCTAGCAACAACAACTAACCAGAGGCTTTCTAGGATAGTATTGTGTCTACATAAGGCTTACTCGTTTTGAAACAAAGAGCTGGAGAAATACAAGTCGAGAATCTGTTATTACAGGTTAAACGGTGTTACACCCAACTTGTGGTCAGGGTCTAGTTTTACTATATTCCAATTTTGTTGTAATGATTATTGCCTAAAATAAATGGGCAATCGACAGGGGCTTGGAGATAACAGGGTTGCTTAAGTGATTTTTATAGTAGCAGTATTTGTTGTAACAGAATTTGACCTGTATTCTTGTTATTAGTTTTATTCATCACACTGAAAACTTGGCACTTCTATTGTTCATGCCATTATATGCAAAGCACTGTAGCATGAAAGTCACTTATAAAGCTGTGGGGGGAGGAAAAAAAGCCTCAAATACAAGAGGCTCACAGAATAAAACCTTGACTAGGGGAATGTATATTTTGTTCAGCTAAATGTTGTACGTTATCAAAGGTTTATTCCTTTTAATTCCTAAGTCTTTTTTAAACCATTTGTGATGCAAATATTTCTTAAAAGGTTTATTTTTACCATTTGCAATATAAACATTTCTAAAATACTTGCTATAGAAATTACTGCCTTCTTCTGAGCATAATTTGGGTTTTTCATGTCTAATGTTCAGGGTCATTATTTGAACATGCTGGTATTGCCCTGTGACACAGGAAGGTCCTTTGGCATTAGCACACACCCTCAACAAGACTTTTGGAGTTATTATACTTGTCAGTTTTTCTTTCTTAAACCACACTTCTCTGGAAGTCTGTTTACTTCCCTTACTTTGCTGTAGGTTTGGAAACTAGACAATAATTTAGAATTGTAAAGTAAGTTTTCAGTAGGCTCCTAGTGGGTAGATATATGACTTTTATGTGTTTGCTTTATAGAATTTATTTCAACTGTTCAGAAGGCTTGGTGCTTGCTTCCTAGTTTCCAGTCATTTCTGAGTGGGTTGAACTTTTACTTAAACCCTTCCAGTTACATCTCAGCTACTCATTGTCAAACCATTTGTTTGGGTTTTAGGTTCAGGAAATATGGATAGGGGAAGCTGTTTGATGACTCGAGCCACAGGTAAATTGATTGTTACGGAATCCTGTGGTATGCTGTGGCCATGACGGCTAAACTCACTAAATGAACTTGAAAACATTTTTTTTTGTCTTCCCTTTCCAAGAATAAGAAGCTGTCCTAATGAAAAGCTGTTGCAGATACCTTCAAGATGGTTAAATTACAGACTCAGTGTCAGATTTGGCTGAGTTCTGTAGTTCTAAGACCATAGCAAAAGAAGTCATAGCTTTCCCTCTCTTGGTGATTTCATTATTTATGGCCCTAGAATAGGGAAGATAAAGCAGATGAGCATTTCTCTGCTATCCTCAGCCTTCCTCTCACTGTGTAATGTACTTTCCAGGCTGTACAACGCTGAGCTACCAAAGGGCCAATTCGTTTCCCCCAAGACCATACTGCATGGGGGTAGGGGACAAGGCAAAATGATGTTATTCATACAAGGTATAATCAGTGCAGCCAGGAGAGGAAAGATTAGGAGCAGGGATTGTAAAGTATACTAAACCTGAGTTTAAATTCTTGCTTCCCACTCATTAAGGTATAACCTTGGTCATAGTATTTGCTTTAAATCTCTAAATATTCCTGAGCAATAAAATGAAGGATGATGGTATTAGTGATGTGAGAATTGAGTAAGATAATGTGAAAAGCAACCAGGAGACCATCTGGTCTAGACAAAGAGCTCATTAATGGTAGCTATTATTAACAAAAATGATGGTTTTAAAGCTAGATATTGCAATATTTAAATAGCACAGACACTCAATGTAGCCAGTTAATGACTTTCAAGTAGTACTTGTTTCTGTGTTCTTTGCTGTAACATCTTTTATTAAGAATGGCAGCCTGACTTTCTGTTGGGTGTATCTCACGCTGCTGCCTTGGTAGGGCCAGGAGATAGTCCAGACAAACTGCAATTTTACCCTTTTATGAGTGGAAAGGAAATGAGGCCATGTGTAAGTTGCACTGAGAAAAGATCAATAAAAAGATAAAAGAGTTGAGTTTTCTAAGGCAAAGATAATGAAACAAGAAGGGCTGGAGCAATAGGATGTGGTGCTGAGGATTGGCACCAGGAAGTAGGGAAGAAAACCTCCAAATACATTGTGGTTTGCTGAATCTCTGAGGACTCCCAAGTGCTACTGTGCTTGGTAGTGCCATCCAACTGGCAGAAGTGTCTTCGACGCCTACGGAGGAGGAAGCTGGGCCTAATGACTGCCACAGGAGACGGACAGTCTGCTGTCCTGAGCTTTACCAGCCTGACTTATTGGGTGACCTTGAGTGACTGATCTCCGTATCTTGGGCAAATTCCCCAAAGTTCTCACTGTCCCCAAAAAGGGGTCTGAAGATAAATTTGATAAAAAGGAAATTTACAGTAGTGTTCACTAACTGCATCCCCTCCACACAAACCACCTTGTGGCTTTTAGGGTTTTTAAACATTGAGTTTTCATGTGCTTAGATGAGACTTCCACTTTCTAATTCACATAGTCCTACTATCTCCAACTTTTGTATTTGGCTACTGAAGCCCTCTAAGTATGATTCCTAGTTTCACTGCAACCTCTGATCTTCATATTGCCAACCAGGTTGAAATCATTTCATTTACAATTCAATTTAACTCTATCTCTCCGCCAATTATATGGAAATGTAACTTTTAAAGTTCCACAAAGATGATTGTGCTGGCCTAATTTTAGTATTTTTGGGGGGGAGCTAGAAAACATGGTAAAAATTAAACTTGACTGATCTTCCTCCTACTTAATCTTCATTATAAAGCTTTGTTATTTGAAAACATCATTCAGGACCAAGTATTCTTTAGGTTATAATCTACTTTGCTCATAAAATTTTACCTAGGCATGGGCCATTTTACTTGGAGGAAAAAACCTGCTCTAAATAATGATCTTTTTAGTCTGCCCTTTTGCCATTTCCCAGAGATCTCCTGAAGCACACTGGGCAAGTCAGGAGTAAATTAGGCTCCCATGCTAATAACCCAAACACCATCATCACCACAGTCAAGTACGCAGATCACCATGAATATTTACATCTAGCAGGGTCCTTTGTGCACAACTCCAAGAGACAAACTGTATTTCCAGTAATGGTTTATTGATTTCCAAATGCACAGGGGTGCCAAGTCCAAACATCCTGGGATAGCAGTAAATCTCTCTTACAAAATAATTTATAGTATTTTCATAATGATATACTGAAACATTAACTCAATGTGTAACTCCCTTGAAAGATCGAGTGTTCTCTTGTTTAAAGGGTAGAAAAGGAAGATGACCAAGAAGGGACTGCACACAGGCAAACTAGCGGAGAGGACAACGGATTCGTTGGTTCTACCCACTTGTACAGCATAGCCTGTCACTGTAAAAAGACTGGTCGGGTATGGCGCTTCATGCCCTTAAGGTCCTATCGAGCCCAGCACAGACTTTGTGGCTTTTTTGCCCAGTGTCCCCACATCTGTCTTCATTTTCCTGCTTTGGCCCTTGTTCTTTTGTTTCTGGTTTGCTCTCAGTTCCAGATGACACTGTCTTATAAGGCACCCCTGGTATCCCAAATGATGTGTCTTCCCCGGGAATGGACGGGTCTTACAGAGCTTGGAAAAGGCTGGGGCGCTGGGGGATTCAGAAACATTGCTGAGTAGAGATGTTGTGAAATCTGGAGTCTCCCCTACAGGCTTTCTTTTTTTCTTAGGGTCGAGCTGGATTTGATCCATAATAAGAGTTTTGTTTAAACAGAAAAATCTGGATGTGCTCAGCACACAGTAAACACTCAACTGATTTTCTTACTGAGAATCATGTATTGAGCAGCCATTACGTGAGGGCAGAATTCTAAGAATCAGCAGAAGGGTATTTTCCAGGTGGGGGGAGAGGACTTCCTCAGCTCTGCCGCTACTACAAGGCTGTGAATTATGCAGCTGTGCCCTCGGGCCCAACCACACTGACCAAAATGACCCAGGTCACCAAAATGGCTGGGTATGTAAATTTCCTGTATCATTAGACATCTTGGAGGAGGACCGGAGTGCAGTTTCCTTCAGGGTTGTTACCTCGATTCAGTGCTTCAGGAGCTGACAACCTCTGCCAGGGAGAAACTCTTCAAGCACGTAGGGGCCAATTATCCAGTGGCACTTGTAATCAGGCTGGAAGAAACCTTTGCGGTGGAATGCAAGATAACGAGGGGCTGCTCTGAATTTCTCAGTTCTTAAAACTGTGTGTGTGTACAGAAAAGCACATTGCATTTATCATTTACATCCAGGGACACAGACACACCCCAGGTATCAGAGGGAGAGAAACACATTCGCTGGACTTTGAGCTGGCACATCCTTAGCATGCAGAACTGACGGCTATGTTTACTAAAACATGAAGATTTTCTTCCTGTGACAATGAAGCAGGAGATAGTTAAAAATAAAGTGAGCTGAACAGCCTTCACTTTTACTATTTTTGAAGTTCTACACTTTAGGAGGCCAAGAAACACCTTATCTGTAGTGGATGGCACCAAAAAGGAAAGGCTCCTCCAACTCCGGGGGCAGGCTCCAGTCAGGAACGTGCACTTGAAGCATCTGCTAGAGTGGAGGAATAAGGCAACCTCCATGTCATCTCTGAGCCCAAACTACAGCCATGAAATGTCTTTGGGAGTCCAAAAAATGGATGGTCAGACTGCAGAGGGGGAACCTGAAGCCTTTTTCTCCCTTTATATTTTTAGGTGCACCATCAACTGAGCGAAGGGTTGCCTACAGAGCAGGGAGAGCTGGGTTCAAAACTGCCTCCAGTATTTCCCAGTGTGCAACTCCAGACACACTCCTCTTCTTCTCTGCAACGGTTTCTATCACCTAACAAATGGAGGTAGAAAGCCTGATTCATAGTTGATCTTCCATATGGGTTATTTCCTTTTCTGGGCTATCAGAGCTAAGACTTCAAGTACTTCTTAGGACTGTCCTGGATTTAATGACATCAAGCCAGAGGGCAAATCCCTTTCACTATCTACAAGTCCAACATTTGGAAGGTAGCCAGGAACTGTGGTGAGCACCACATTCATTCTGGATACATCTACTGTCTGCATCCCTGACGACTTCTCCCAGGGCAGTGGTGGCAAACCTCTTCAAGCTGTCAGTAACTAACAGCTAGCTGTGGTGCACCTCCCGTAGGTCCATTGCCACTGCCCTAGGGATTTCTACGGACCCTGCTGCCTGTGACTGGTCAGGGCACAATTCTGGGCATTCTTTCACTGACCTGGCAGGAGGGAAGCGTCATCATGCTGGGGCTTATGGCCAGGCAGTGTACTTCAGCTCTGGGGGGAAGCTGGTGCCACTGCAGGAAGCATCCTAGTTCTTACACTGATAAATGCTGCCAGCAGGAGCTGAGGAGCCTGGGCAGAAGCTGCTGTGCTGTGTTCAATGCTTCCCTGGTTAAAGTTTTATCAGGTGCTAAAGACGGTGGGAGCCCATAAAACAAATCTAGGTAAAAGCAAAAGTGCCTTCCTTCAGCATTACAGACATATGATAATTTATTGAGACGGGATGGCACATAATTTTATATTTCTGTTTATATCTTCTGCACAAAAGCTTGGATTCTCCAAATACTGATGTAAAGTAAAAACATATGATCAGGTATGGAAAGCCAATGATCTGTCCATTGCTAATACGAGGTCACCATTCAAAGATCAAACAGTGATTATTAGGGAAAGACAACACAAACTTCCAAATACAAAAGTCTTTGTAGTCTTACGATGTTTCAAATTCTTTGAAGAGTGGCCGGTGGTCTTTCATTTAGGGTACTTCTGCTGAGTACAGTTCGATGTTTTAGTTCGTGGTGTACTAAATTCTCCAGTCTTTGCAGATAGGTAGGTAAAGCACCAAATGTGTCTTAGCCGTTTGTTGGACACCAGTTTGCGAGAGAAGTATTTCTTTAATAAGTCAAACTCCTCTCAATCCCAACATCCCTGCATATGTAGTGAACAAAGCTAATCTTAACCTAGAAGCATATATGCTTGGTCGCTTCCAAGCCTCAAAGGAATAAGTCATTTCATAGCATGCACAGAGTTGAACAATGATATAAACAGGACTCCTACAATAAGCAAGTGTTATTTCTGCCTTGAGACTATCCTGTACACACATATTATTGGCTGGCCCTAAAGCTTTGTGATAAGTAAACAGGTACAGGCAGGCAAGCAGGGAGGCAGGAAAAGAGGGATTTCCTCCAAAGCAGGCTCCTTGGCTCTGCCTCAGAAGAGCCAGAAGTCCAGGCCCTTGGTCAGCAGTAACCCCAAGGCTTCTTGGATATGGTTCTGATTGCATTCCTCAGACACGAACATAGAAATACCTACCACTAAACACAGAAGAGAGGAAATCCATTAGCCCATTTACAAGTGCCTTCCAAATCTCCCTTTTATCTCAGTAGTTGATGTGGAAGGATATTAAATTCTGTAATATAACTGGTTGTGTTTTATATAAAAAAGCTATCCCCTAACTTCAAACCATTTGTTAAGGAAACTGATGATTCAGAAAGATGTGCACTTTTGAACTTGCAGTTTTGTATTCCCCTAGCACATAGATACCTCCTTGGGGGTGAACAGCTTGGTTGTGATTTGGGAGTAGAGAAAGGCCTGGAAACCCAAGCTCCAGGGGTGTGTCTGTTCATGTCACCTAAGAGCGAGCAAAGAGCTGGGGTTTGGGGATGATTTGAAGATCTGTGGGTGAGGAAAGCCAAGGGAAGGAGGATTCCTGCTGGATAAAAGGAGGGTGTATCTGCCGGGAGAGGAAGCTAAATTCAGCAAGCCACAGAATGGCAAGAATTCTCCCACACTGAATATAAGCTGTATTAGACTAACCCAGGAGCAAGACTGGCAAAATCCACGGTGCAAATTCTCATTTGGCAATATACATTCCAGCCTTTCAAGTTGTGACAAGCCCATAAAACCTGCAGAGTTCACCCAAATAATTCAAGTCTTGTCATATCCTTTAGTAACTATTTAGGAAGCTCGGGCAATTTGAATTCAGAAACATTGATTTCAACTTTTAATCAGATTCTTTGGTCCACTTCTTTTCTTTTTTCCTAAGGTCATTTCCTTTCCACCTCTTCAATCATTTTTTTCATTTCCACAGCACTGAATTATGAATCTGAAGTCCTGGATAACTTCAAATACTAAAAATATCTATCATTCTAGCTTTTAACTCTCCAAACCCATTTTCAAGTCATCCATCCTGCTTCCTGGCAACCATTTTCATAAAGGTATAAACCAGCTACAAGAGACCATCTACATGAGTCAATTCAGCCCTAATTTTGCCCTCATTTATTTCATACTTCAGTATGAACACGGTAGGGTTTTTGTTTGCATGTAGGCAAAAATTCTGACTTCCCTTCCAAATTTTTCCAGATTCTTCCTGATGAAGTGATACCGTTGTTGACTTCTGCACTATTACAGGGACTAACTTTCCCGAGTAAGTTCAAAGCAGGCATGGAGGGGGTACCTGAAGGACCCCTCTTAACTGCTCCCAGCTGATCAAAGATGATTTTTCCTTGACCTACCACAACAAGAAAATGAGAAGCACACACTCAGTAAGCATACGACTGGTTGTCTCTTGGAGAGATATGTGCCTGCTGAGGTTCTGAGGACATATCTAAGGAAGGACATTGGTTGCCGGGCAGCTTTCACAGAAACCGGAAGCTGTTACACACACACCGTCACAGACACACAAGGAGAGGGGTGGTTTTCCACTGGGGATGCCAAGCCTTCATGTGTCCTCTTCTTCACTGGCACCACTACAAAGGAAAAGGAGAAGCAGGTGAGTTAAGACATCATGGGAAGGGAAGCTCTGTAGTCTAGGGGTTGACGGCACAGGCTTTGCTGACAGACACACCTGGATTCAAGTCCTAATTATTGTAGCTGAGCAGTGTGGGGAAGTGAGTTTCTCTGAGCTCTGCTTTCTATATTTGACTACAGAGAAAATGATAAAGATTTCTTGGGTTATTGGAGAACTAAGTTAGAGAATACATGTGAAACGCACAGTGCCTGGTATACAGTAAATGAATAGCTATTTAAAGGAGAAGGTGACAATCATAATTTTTCTACTTCATTAACAAATTATGGGCAAAAATCCTGAGTTCAGTTTCTTCTAAGCCTTAGGCCATCTATCATTAGGAGAGAAAAACAAGGAGAATCCAACAATGGCATTTCACACCTGGAATAAAGCTCAGGGTCCCACCTCGTGCTACAGGGTCAGTTCTTGGGTTTAAATGTCACCTGCTCAGAGAAAGTCCTCTACCTAAGTAGGACTGCCGGGATATGCTCTGCCTTCTTTCATAGCCGTTATCATATTCTATACCTTGTCTGCTGTTTACTCTTCCTCTACCCAAACTAGAGCAGATAAGAACAGTATTATTTTACCATCCACTGTATACATCTAGCAGTAGTATCATGCAGGGTGTACAGAACTGCTCACAAATGGTGGTTTTTAAAAAGGGAGTGAAGTAGCATCAGAAAGAAAGGGAGGAGAGATAAACAGAGTTGAAAAGAATGGCCAGCCATTACTGTACTGACCAGAGTATTCCAGATGTCAGTGATGTTTTCGTGGCCAAAAAGTGAGCTGCAGAGTCCCAGAAGCATGGCTAGGACCTCAGCTGCTCAGAATTATTGTCTGCTCTGGGCCCTGGGAGAGAACGCTGTCCATACAGTGACGGGGAAAAGGAGAAGGAAGACCAGAGAAGAAAGGCAGCAGGGTGAGCACACTTGAAGGGAAAAAGCAGCAAATGCGCCCAAACTGTCCTCATCCACTTCCACAGAGAGCACTGTCTAAAATTTTAACAAGAAAACAACTTGATCTAGTGCTTACTGTGGGCCAGAAGCACTGAGCTTAGAGCTTTTCACTCATTCTTTCTATTACTCCTCATACCAATCCCAGGATGTTGGAACTACTATTATCCCCATATTCCAGGTGAAGAAACTGAGGTTCTGGGAGGTGAAAAATCCTAGTATCACACAGCAAGGTCTGTGTCCTTAAAACTCAAGGTTTAGTACTGGCCGTGGAAAGTCTAAAGTAGTCAAGCTGGTACAGAAAGGTGGGTGATGCATCAGCTCCCAGCTATGACCTAGAAAATTCTCATCTCACAAAAAAAATTAACTGTCTATATTAAATCTGTGCTATTTCACATCCATCTGGGAAAGTCTTTAAGGAAAATATCCTAGGCAATGGACTTCGAGTACTTCCATTAAGGGTGAAAACACTGAAGACACATGGCCTGCAAATTAAGTAAGTGGGGGCTGGGGATTTAGCTCAGTGATTAGAGTGCTTGCCTTGTAAGCACAAGGGCCTGAGTTCGATCCCCGGCACCAAAAAAAAAAAAAAAAAAAAAAAATTAAGGTAAGCGTAACTCTAGAAGTGAAAGGAACCAGCTCAGTAAACTTCACCATCCAAAACTCTGCCCTAGCTCTACTCCCTTTCCCCACTGGCTTTCCAATCATGTGACGGAGGGTGCATGTAGGAAGGGCCGGCCAGTGGACTGTCATTAGACAACTATTTGGTGGCATCTGTCCCAAAGGGGACAAAGGAAGGGTCTGTTATGAACATTTCTCACAGAATCAAGGCAGTGTTGGAACCAGTACCATATTCACCCCCTTGGTGCTCTATCCAAAGCAAGCTCTTATTGTTTACTGGTCAGTTTTAATTTGAATGTGAGAAGGCTGGTGCGGCTGTGTCCTTTCCCTATGCTGCATTCACTTATTAGCATTCCTAATTTCAGATACGTAGTTTAAAGGGTTCATGAGCCTACTGAAATTGTATACAGTTTTGTCTGTGTGTTCTTTTGTCTGAGAAAGGGCATAATTTTCATCATAGTCTCAAAGAGGTCAACAATTTTCACCCCCAGTTGAGAATAACAAATTATACCCACATTCCTTTCAGCTGCTATGGTCTACTATGAGTCTTGGAGACTGGCCTGGGGAAAAGTCAAAAGTCTTGACTGATAAAATACTTTCTCCTTACCCTAAAAGAGAAGTTTCTCTCACAGTTTAAAACATGGGCCCTCGGGATGTTGGCATATCATTTGTTGGTTTCTTCAACTGCTAAATATTCATTTTCCTACTATATGTTAGGCATCACACTAGTTACACAACAATGAGTAAGACACACTCAGTTGTTGCCCTCATGGACTTTACAGCCTGGTAATGAGACAGAATGGGGACCAAGGGAGGAAAAGAAAACATTTTCTTCAGAATAGCATTTTCAAGGACAGCACCTTCTTTTCATAACTGATAACCTATTTTTTACAATTATGAAGGAAAAGGTAAAAGCACTCACCTCACCCCGCGTGTGATCATTCCTGGAGGGCTACACCAATACCGTCAGTAGGAGACATCTCTCCCTCTCCTTCACCCGACACAAAAGCTAGCCTGTGCTCCTCAGACTTGCTCAGAAATAGTAACAGCCTTCATTTTCCCCAAAGGAAGTAGCACAGCCTTCCGCCTCAGTGCGCATCCTCCTCCTCTACCAGACACATTTAGACTTACAGCTGGGGTGGGATTCAGAGGTTTTCTTTTTAGTGTCTGTTTACATATTTGCTTTTAATGAACTATGGTGTTAGGCAGACAGCCTACTCTACAGAAGTACATATGGGAGAGCATTTTATATAGCTTTGGAGTCACCAGAATGAACTAGGTTCAAGTCCTTAGGTGAGTTAGTAACCTCTGAATCTCACTTTCCTCACAGTAAAACTATCTTCCAGTGTTACAAAAGCTGTATGCACTTTGTACAACACAAGTAATTTTTTGAAATGTTGATCTCCTTCCTTCTTATCCTGAATCAAAACCTGTCTCCTCCTAATTTTCCCTCAGTACTCCTTGTTCCAGCATCTGAAACATCACATTCCAGGATAAGTATGTTCCTATTCCCAAATTTCTTTCAAATATCTGGGGAGAAACAGTACCCTGCTTCACTTGCTGTGAGTTTTTTTTTTTTAATGCCAGCTCCAGAGCTAATGAAATAAAGGTATTAGAGTGAGTTCCATGGCTCTGACCCTTCGATGTGGCGGGACTCCAGAAAATTCATCCCTTGTCAAAAATTGTTGGGGGCAAATACTTAGTAAAGCTTAGTTAACTGGTCTCTGTTTAGTTACTGACTGATCAAGTTTGAGGGTACTCTCATATATAAAAGTGCTGGTCTTTAGACTGCAGTACACATATTTTGTGGTACTTAATGAATTTTAAGCATGTATTTGAACATGCTGAATTTTAAAGAAATACACATACAGATCTTTAATTTCTACCTACAGTGTACTCTTTCCTAAAACTGACCTTCCCAAGAGCATGCCTTTAGTCTACAGGTTCTTTTAAGCCACTCCCACATTCACATTTACCTGACATCCTCTTCCGAAAACAAATACATAGCTCTCCTCTTCCTGAATCTTACATGCAACAATTTTAGAATGTCTCACTTCTAAGAGTCTCAGGCTTCACACTCTTCACAAGGTTGTATACTTCATCTTGTATCCACTAATCCTAAGAACTTAAATTCAGAAGTTAGACAGCTGTTATGAGACTTGCACTAGTATGTTTATTTGAACTGAAAAAAGAGGAAATTGGGCTTGATGTGACAAAACACAAGTCTGACTTAGCTGGATGTTTTGGTCATAAGAACTGGCTTCACCAACTAGCTTATGTAGTGAATTGTGCCTATCAATCTTCAGTGCCAAAGTTCTGACAAAAGTATATATAAAAGGCCATATACTAACTATACAATATGTTAGCCATCACATTCTTTTCAACCACCCTGATTTGATATATTTTCAGGAGATGACTTAAAAGTGGGCAAGAAGGCACATACTTTTTCCAAACTCTTCTGGAGGACACAAAACCGAAATATTTACATAAAGGAACTGGGAATGCTCCAATTCTGACTGGGAGGATGGTAAGAAACTTAACACCTCCCTGGTTGGGTGTAAGTGTTAGGGTAACAGAGTGGAGCTGAAGAGTGCAGAATGCTGTATCCCTGGCCTGATGAGGAACCCTTTCTGTCTTGCCGTGATGCCTGCAGCCAGAGTCATCAGAAGCACACTACAAGCTCTAGTCACAGCCACTAAACAGTTACAGATAAAATGACTGTGATGGAGAGGAGTTTCACTCCGTGCATTTTTTAGTTAGTGGGTGTTATGGTTTAAATCTAGAATGCGCCTCCTCCCAACATTTCATGTGTTCAGAGATGGGGTTTGGAAGATGATTGGATCATGGGGTGCTATGAATTCATAGCTGTATGTACTGTGAGGAGGCAGGGCCTAGTGGGAAGAAGGTGGTCCTGGGGGGTGGGGAGGGCACATGACCCAGAAGGGCGTGTCTTCTTCCCTGGCTCCTCCCTTTTCTCTCTGCTTCCTGGCCACCATGATGTAAGAACTTCCCCTCACCATGTTCCTCTGCCATCCTGTTTCTGCCTTGAAGCCTGCCGAACCTGGACTAACACCGTGACCCAAAATAAACCTTTCCTCCTTTAAATTGTGGGCATCAGGTATTCTGTCCTAGAGATGGGAAAGTGAGTAAGACAGTCTATATAGATAGACAGCTCCACTTTTCAGCTTTTCCATCCCCAGAGCTGTAGACATTAAGAGGAAGTTAATAGATGAAGTGACATGCATTCTGAACTCACAAGTCTAACAGTTTCATCTCCTAAGCATATAATACAACCTAATTTGATTTGGCATCACCCATGTCTGCTGAATTCTTGGCTATTAATTACAGGTATAAAAGGATTATTCAACTCAGGAGGATAGAAAAATTAAGAGGTACGACAAGGGAGAAAGACTAGATTCAGTCAAGATTCAAAAAGACAGATTTAGCATTCTCCAAAAATTAAGCCACTCAGGGATTGTGTAAGGAGCTAACTGAAAAGCCTTGAGCTTTCAGTATTTGAGGAAATAGCAGCCTAGTTCCAGTAAGTGTATGATTGTTCTTGCCTGTGAGATGGACTCACATAGGCTCCAGAGACTTTTCTCGGGTAGACACACTCACCTGTTTCAACAGCCTGGGCTGAAAGTGAATAAATTACTGTGCTATAACATATCAGAACTTGTTAGTGGCAACCTGTGGAACTAGTGAGAGAGAAACATAAAGTAAAATGCCCTTGGCCTATCCTGAGTTGTTATGGTCTGTGTCTAGATGGGCCCCCAAAGCCTCATGTGGCCACAGGTGGGGTGTTTTCAGAGGTGGCTGGATCCAGAGTGTATGATTACTAAATTAGTCCACTGATTGGTTTGGTATAATTCTGCTGGGATCAAGGATGTGATGGTAGGATTAAGGGTGCTGGGATTAAGGGTGGGAGTGCTACCCACCCTAAGTGCAGATAGCCTGGATAAGATGCAAGGGACAGAAAGAGGCTGTCTAGTCCCTTGCTTACCCCCTTTTTGCTTCCCTTGCTGCCTTCTGCCTGTCTTCCATGCCACCCTGCCTTGGATCCAGCTGATTGTGGACTGAAACCTCTACGAATGTGAACTAAATAAACCTTGCTTCCCCCAGCTTTGGGTGTCAGGTATTTTGTCTCAGCAATGAAAGAAAAGTAACTAATACATGAGTTAACCCAGATAAACATAAGACTAGTGTTCTTTTCCTGGCTCTGCTAAGTGAGTTTGGGACCCAGTTTCCTCATCTGAGAAATGGGATGTCTTGGCCTAAGTGGAATTTAGGAAAACCTCAAACCAGACAAAAGCTAAGCTCCTTTCCAACTTTAACACTTGCTCAGGTAGTTAACTGACTCTCATATATAGTGTTTTCTCTCTTTGCTTCCTGTGCCCCCTCTTTATTCTCTATCACATCTCAACCAAAGCCTGCTTTAAACAGTCCAGTTCTCACCCATCTTTCTGGGCAGGCCCAAACACAGAGTTGATAAGTGGTACTGCTTGGTCAGTACCCAGTGAAACCTAAGAGTAAGCTGCCAGATGAGCAAAAGCTCCATGACACCTCAGTTATTCGTGTTTCTTAAAGAAGTCTGGCTTAGCGTCAGCCTCATTGCATCTTTCAAGCACAAGAAAGACAAGGAGAAGAGCTCTTCTTTCTGGACTGCGTTTTACTTTATCCTATGAGCTTCTCTCTTACAAATATTGTCATTGTTCACAGAGGGCTTACTTAATGTTCCATGAAGCACGATATTATATACATAATCTTACGGAACCCTGACTAAGAGCATCTGCTATTACTGTCTTCAATCTACAGAAGAGGATTGTGAGGCCTAGGTAGGTGACATGACTTGCCCAAGGCACACAGCTTGTGAATGGCAGACTTACTTTAGAACCTCGGAAATGAGTTGGGCTTTTGTAAGAGGTGAGCCTCTATCTTCTGACCCCTGGCTCCCCAGCCACTAAGGAGCAGCCATTTAAGGTAGCTGGGGTTGAATTTTACACCTGAAAAAAAAAAAGTGATTTCACCTGAAAAACCCAGCAGCAAGGGTTTTTAGTGAGATGGAAGATAGAGGCAAGTGGTCTTTTTAAGATGAAAAAAACTGCCAGGTAAGGCTGGAATTACTATGGAAGGAGAAGAAAACACAGTCCTGAGTTTGTCTCTCAGCCCTCATAGCTAGCTCTGCTCTAGAGACCCATTTAGGAGCCTCAGCAAGAGGCCTGGTCTCCCGTGTGGTCTCTGACCACAGTGCCAAGCTGGAGCCCCATGAGCCCCGCAGCATTTATCACTGCATAGGTGGCTCCTGCCCCGCACGCAGCAGGCCTGCTTCTCTGGAAGATGAAGGCAATGCAGTGTCCTGCTGGATAGAAGTAAGAGACGGGCTCCTTGGCCTGCCATCGTCCCATCTGCTCTCAGAACTCCTTTCTTTAGGACTGAACCTTTTACTGTTGCTGGATTTAGAACAGAACCATTTCTAGCCTCTTTTTCTTTTTAAATTCAAACAGTAACTTTCTCCTTTTTGCTGCCTTTTACTTTCTATAGCAAATAGGTATTGCCTATAGAAAAAGGAACAAAGATTCTCTAGCTTTATCCACCTGGGATAATCACCATTAACAAACCGAAATACACCTTCCCATATCCCTTCTAAATACACACAAAAATACTTGTCTTTCTTTTATAAAATTGGCTTATACTTCACAGTATGAGATTATTTGTTTTTAATTGTATTTTCAGTATGATTTAATTTCATTTTGCAGTACTAGGGACTGAATCTAGGACCTTCACACTGAGCTATGTTCCCAGATCTTTTTTATTTTTATTTTGAGACACGGGTTTCAAGTTGCCCAGGCTGGGCTAGAAACTGTGGTCTTCGTGCCTTTGCCTCCCAGAATGATGGGATTACAGGCCTGTACCACCATGCCCTGGTTACAGGCTTGTTTATAATTTGTTTTTCTATTCAACTATTAATCATAAGTATCTTCCCTTCTCAAGAAATACATTTCTCCAAAATTATGATTCATGATTCAACTGCATCAGATTCAGCATATCTAATACTGGGCATTTAAATTCCTTCTACTTTTCTACTATTATCCACACTTCTGTGATACACATCATTTTGAATGAATCATCCTTAATTATTTCCAAAGAAAAAGTCCAGAAGGCAAACTCCTGGGTCAAAAGACATGCTTGTATTTTTCTTTTTTAAACAGACTTTAATATTTATTTTATTATTTTTTTTTTTTAGACTTTAATATTTAGAACAACTTTAGATTTAGAAGAGAAATTATAAAGGTAGCACAATGGGTTTCCTATCTAGATTTCCTTAGTCTTCCCTTAACGATCTTCCCTTCCAGGGTAACATACTTAGTTACTGCGACTCCTTGGGCTCCTCATGACTGTAACGGTCTTTCAGACATTTCTTGTATGCGGTGGCTATGGCAGTTTTGAGGGGACAGTGCTAGTCGGGTGTTTTGTACACAGTCCTTCATTTTGGATCTGTCTCGTGTTCTTTCTTATGATTAGGTCACGGTAGGGCTGTCGGAAGGAAAACTACAGAGGTAAAGTGCTATTACAGGGTACTAAAGGGTTCAAGTTCAACATAACCCAGGACTTCTGAAGCTGACCTGGACCCCTGAGCTGAGGTAGAAGACTGCCAGATTTTTCCATGGTGAAGTCACTCTTTATCCGTCCTTCCTACAGTGTACTCTGCGGAAGGAAGTCATTGTGAGTAACCCACACTTAAAGCGAGGAGCCACACTCTCTCTTCTTGAGGGTGAAGTATCTACATAAATTATTTGAAATACTTGTGAATCGATTTGTCTTTTTTCCTTCATTTACTTATTTATTCAATTATTTACATCAACATGGACTCACAGATATTTCTACCTTGGATTATAATCTGAAACTACTTCTTTGTTGGTTATTCAACTTTGGCCTTTGGGGGCTCCTTTAGTTGGTTCTTGTATTCCCTTGATACATCCTCACCAATGTGGGTTTTGCTTTTGCACGCTTCCTTACTTTATGGCACCATAAAATCCTCCAAACTTAGCTTGAGTATTTCCTGTCCAGTCCTAGAATCAGGTGTCTCTCCAAGGAGCAAAGGACATCCGTTTTTATTTTTATTTTT
>PVJO010019110.1:0-35088 GCA_004026905.1 Hystrix cristata | reverse complement strand
ATCCTCAAGAACACTTTCATTAGTGGGCTTGTTGCAATCCACCTTCTTCTCTACCCTCCTACTTTAAATACACTCTACTGTGCAATATTAACTGATCAAGAAAGTTGGAGCTCCGAAGTCTGTGAACCCAGTAACATACAGTCAATTTGTTTAAGGAAAAATAGAGAATAAATTAAGCCATTCCCCTTGAAGAAAAATAAGAATATTTTGGAATAATATTAAGAAGCACTAAAATATACCTTGTTTATTCTAAGAAAATTGCACACATTCCACTGACTGAGGATGTTCATAACAGTATAATGCCTATGACTGCATCAGAACTCATTGTGTTGAGCGAGCTACATGCCAGGAATTTTTCATCACTCTTGGGTGTTTTGATTTCCTTCTTTCAAGGAAGTAAGTTCTCACCCTCAAAACAAACAAACAAACAAACAAACCAGCATGGTACTGGGAGAACAGAGACATGGCCCAATTGAACAGAATAGAGGATGCAGAAACAACTGTGGCTATGTCAGTCATCTGATCTTCAACAAACAGGCCAAAATTTACACTTGAGGCAAGAGAGACTCTTCAACAAATAGCGCTGGGAAAACTGGTTACACGCATGAATTACATAAATTATATAAATTATAGAAGCACATTTATTAAATCAAGAAGCTTCTGCACAGCAAATGGAACAATTAATAGAGTGAAAAGGCACATTGCAGAGAGAAAAATACTGATAGCTAAAGCTAGAGTACCGATATGGAAAATGTGTCAAGACCCCACAAAATTACACACAAATACCAGAAAAATGCTCCATCAAAATGGGTAATTCAAATGCATAGACACTTCTCAAAAGAAGTATGAATGGCTAATAAAGAAAAAATGGTCATCATCACTGGCCGGGAGAAAAATGCAAATTCAAATAACCCTCAGATCCCATCTTACTCCAGGAAGAATGCTTATTTTCTATAAACCATATAATAACAAATGCTGGTGAGGCTGTGGGCGAAAGGAGAACTTCTGTATTGTTGGGGGGAACATAAACTTATGCAACCTCTATGGAAAGCAGTGTGAAGAGGCCTCAAAAATCTAAAAATAGAAATTCTATTCGACCCAGAAAATCTCTTCTATGAATAATCCCAAGATAGTTACAAGACATCACATTTCAGTGGTAAATATGTAACTATGTGTATAGCAGCACAAGTCCTAAGGTTAAACCTCAAGACAGCCTACCTTCCTATTAACAGTTGAACATAACAAGAAAAATAATATATACATACATATATATGCACGACTCAACCACGGAAAAGGATAAATTTGAGTCATTTGTTGGAAAATGAAGGCAACTTCCTTTAAATTTACGTGAAATAATTCAGACACACAAGCTCAAAAATAACATTGTTTCCCTTGCATGAGATAATTAGTAAGTAAGTAGCAAAGAAGAGATAGTTAATATGAAATAGGAAGACAGAACCTTTCGAAAAGTGAAGGGGAACCAGAGAGGGAGAAAAATGCAGAGCAAGGGAGAGCAAAGGAAGGAAAAGAATTAACATTTTTACATAGTCTCACCAGTTCCCCTCAATGAATGTGATCATTATGACAGTAAATATGCACTAAAAAACATTTTAAAATCATGTGTGAGTTCATTCAGGCTTTGTGTATTAATTATTTAATATGCACCTCCTAGCCTTGTCTTTAGGGAACTCAAATTTGTGTCAACAAGATTAGCGTGTATGGGCACAATCATATTACATAATGACCCCAAATGTAGCACTGGTGTACAGGCTACCTATCAATGATTAAAAAGATAAATGATAAAAAGCACTGTGGGTGTTTACAATTCTATGCAGGCTTATTTTAAATTGCTCCACACAATATCGCTAAAATATCTCCGGAATAACATGAGTTTTTGCTTTTTTTCTTGATTCTGTACCCTGTAGGAGCATGCTTATAAGCTCTCTAGATTTCCTGATCGTAAAGCCTGTTATATCTAGTGAAATTCATTACAAAGAATGTCCCGAAGCCCAGGCCGAGGCTCAGTCTCCCTAATTATAGCTGATGGATTTTCTTATCGCTCCTTCCTGATATGCAAATTCCACTTCTCTTATTTCACTTATGTGGAGGAGATTTGGGAAAATATTTTCTGTCAGGCTGCACTACGATTTAACTGGGACAAATTCAAAACAGAAAAGTACACGAAATAATGTAAATGCACTTGAAAACAGGTCTGCAAAACGAAGATACACAAAAGAATATGAACACATCTTTACATAACGCAGTTTCCCCTCATCTGTAAAGTGGCGATAGTAATTACCTACCTTACATGGCAGCTGTAAGAAAGTGGTGAAAAATCATTTAATTATGTCAGTGGTGGTTGTACATAAATAAATAAATACATTTAGTAATATATTTACCTTTGGTTATTATTTAAATATCCAGATATTCTAGCCATGGAGCAGTTATTTGGTCAGAATAACTGCATTTCAGCTTCTTGTGTTACTTTCTCACAGTAGAGTTGAGAATGGCTGTTTTAAAATATTTCCTGGCATTTAGCATTTTATCTATTAATAATAACATTTATATTTAATAGTATTTTCATCATCACTGATATTTGTAGATTTTTACCTAAGACACTTCAGTGCTTGGTATCTCTCCATAATTCTATTCTCTTGCTTACATTATCTCAAAGGAATCTGTTGTCATGAATTTTGTGAGTAGTTTTGCCTGTCACTATTTCTACATCAACACCGATTCATGAAACCACACAGAGTTTTCCTTAAAAACTTACCATAAATATACATGAAGTTCCGAAGTAGTCTACAATGCAACACCTCTTTCTGGTGAAATAGACTGAGTGACATCCACAATTGGCTTCACATCTCCTCCTGCAGAACATAGATCTATTTCAATCACTTCAATGATGCACACAAATATGTGAGGGAGGGACTCCATTTAAATTGTTAATTTACATTTTAAATTTTTGCCAAAATTCTCATGTCTCTCTCCCTGTCACACATGAGAAAATTTGTATATAATACATGGGTGTGGAAGACTTCTCTCCTTTCCAACAAGGTACATAAAATTCTGTAAATTTTACAATTCCTTTCCTAGACATTGCCACTTGTATCCTCTTACTCTCGAGAAATACCTTCAAAATGTCTGTGCATTCTGCCCAGAAAAGAACTGTATAACATCACACTAAAAAAATCATCATCTTCTTTGGAGTAGCGTTTCTCTTTGTCTCAAGTGGGACGAGACTCAGGAAATGAACGTCTTTGCTGCAATGTGCAGAGTATGTGTGATTCTGTCTTCCTCTCTGTGGTCAAGCTGCATGAAGAAAATAAGGACAATAATATCCATCTCCGTGTGTGTGGCTACTAAAGAAATTTTGCAACTTAATAATTCAGTCACCGCAAGTTTTGTTTTAAAATAAACAATTACGACACTACCCAAGTAGGAGATTTACTTGTGGATACATCAGTCTGTACTCAAATGGCGCTGGAGCCTGAAATCATGTGCCATTCTGCAATGCATCGCAGGTGGAGGCGCACATTCACCTGCTATCTCTTTGTGCTCTTTTATTTTTTTATTTTCACCAAGAACATGTATTGGTACATTGTATACATAATGATCATAATCAACATGGTTATTTTGTACCTGTACATGATACATTATAATCATCTTTGTGCTCTTTTAAAGCCATGTAGACCTCTTCTGTGGTTTTGAATGATTTATGTAGATGCAACAAAATGGATTACAGGGTCACATATCCATGACATAGGCACAAACAAACGGTATTTTACCTTTGCTCTACATGTAGGGAACATTCGTGAAAGGAGTGAATGTGCAGACAGCAACGTACCAAGAATCTTCACATCGTGCTGATTAAGGATGAGCACTGTGGGGCAGGGAAGGGTCCCTTCAAAGTTTAACAGGTTTTTATTTGTGATGCCTCCTATGTGGCAAACAACACATAGTCTCTGGGGAGTGAAATGTAAAGGACAGCACGTCATTCTTCCCCAAACATATGCACATCTTTACACAAAGACAAAGATAAAATGTCTTGTTGCAGAAATAGGAAAAGAGAAACTTCAGATTGAAGGACATATTTGGCATGAGGATTATCCCTACGATTAATAATATTGACCATTTTATTTTGCTACAGTTGTATACACTGTCATCCTAGATGGAGCGCCCTCTATCGGTATAAACCATGCAGTAGGTGCTACTCGAAATCAGCACTAGTGAAAACGCTGTGGCTCTAGTAAGCAGGGAAGAGCTGTTGAAGGGAGGGAAAAAATCCAAGATATATTTATGTGCAACTATAAATTAATTATGATGAATGGGATTGTTATGTATATCTAAAATAAATATTCTTGGTTCATAATATTTTTTCTTTTTCAGAGATACTAGAAAATTTGTGTGCATCACAAAAAATAATAAGAGGGGCTGAAATTATTAACATTAAAATTACATATGCAGTCCAGTACATTCGAATTTTTCATTTTTTCCCAAACAAGAGAAAGGTTTAAACAAAGGTACAAGGTCTAAGTATGGGGACACCTGAGGGACCTTTTAGTCTCTCTTTGGTACCCTAAATGGTAGTTAATCAAGATCTGACATTATATCTTCTTTCTGGGTTATTTCAACAAAGTAGAAGAATGGAGAACAGTTAAAAAGCTGCAAAAACATCCTACGGTTTTGGCTAGAGACATATCTGCTGTATTAAATGGGTTCACTCTGTGTGTGTTCCTGCCTGTGACTTATGAAGGTCCATCTTTGGAGGAAGAAGCCAGCGCCACTCGGCGCTCTGCTGTGTGTTCTCTCAGGAACCCCAGAAAGGACGAGCACAGAGGAATAATGACATCCTAAAAACAAGAACCTGACAACCCAACTTAAAAGAGTAGCACTTACAGTAGGTACTACAGTAACTTTGTGTAGTTGTGTTTTAATTCTGCATGATGTGGTTGTTTACATTGCTTGTTGTTAGAAGCAAAAGGCACAATGTATTATGGTCTGTAAGGTTGTGTAATGGCCTATAAGTCTGTGTAATTTTGGGGAGATTTTAATAATTTCCTATATAGAGCAGTCTACATAGAACATATCGCGTAGTGCTTGGATTATAGAAAACTCTTGAAATCACTCCAATGTTATGGTTACTCTGGTGTCCTCCTCTATGTCCTTATCATCATGGTCATAATCCTTCTAGAGGGCTTAGGAAACGCCACAGAAGGACACATGTTTGGCTGTGAAGTGTGAGGCAACAGTGGGAACCAGAAATGGTGCATGGAGGAAGCAAATTTGAAATAATAATTCCGGTTTACCCACAACAAGCAAGAAGATAAAATTTCCTACCCTTATATCTGATATTTTTCGTATTAGTAGCCTCCTAATATATTCGTCCTCGTGATGAGGAAACAATAATTTCAAGGCTCCTTCCCGCATCAGTGAGGTCCCTCCACACTTACTGGCTGACGCGGTTTCTCTGCAGGCTCACAGTCAGGGAGAGCAGATCCAAGAGCTGTCTGATGCCTGCTGCCCAATAACGGCTCAGTCTCTATACTCAAGACTGAAATTGAAACATATTCAGATGGGAGTTTCCTGATTTAGAGAACCGCAAATGCAGGGACACAGGTGTGGAGCTCACCAGACTTCAGTCCTCACACTGACAGGCTGCAGGCTGGAGTGTCTATTGCTGATTCTATAACTGTGAAGGCTCAACAAACAGAGCTTGTAACTAGCCAGACTGGTCCACACCGTCCCAGTCTCTAAGGACTGCAGACACCGACTTGAGAATAAAACCAAGAAAAATAATTGTCCACAAGAGAATTTGTATTCTTACTCTACTGAGCTAAAGCTGGTGTGTTCTAATCATTTCCATTATTCATGTATAATTTTGAAATGTCCATCTGACTTTATTTCATTTTTATGGATAAAATACACATATCAAAATATATGCAATTTTAACCATACCGAGTATACATTTCTATTACTTTGATTACATTCACATTGTTGGGAAACGCTCAACAGTGTACGTCTTCAGGAATATTTCACCTTGCAAATTGAAATTTGTACTCAACTTTAAAATTCCCTCTTCATCCCACCAGTATTACAGCATGAAAAATCATGAGCAGTTAAATCCATGAGGGCAAAATTTTTGCATGGAGATGTCAGGTTGCTTTCTGTGTCCTAATCACATTGAAATGGATGTGGCAGGTCCTAAGATTAGACAGCGCTGCTGGAGTCTCCCCAGAGCACTAGCAATGTCCCCGTTCTCCAGGCTGCAGATGAGGAGATTCAGCACGTGGGGGACCCTGGTGTACATCATGGACGCCACTGCACTGTCTGAGAAATTGTGACACAGCTACAGCAGCATATACTCCAATTCCTGTCCCAGAAAACAAGCAAACAAATGAGAGTTCAAATTCATAAATAGAGAAGACTATATATATCCCTAAAAAGATTAGATTTCTAGAGAGAGAGAACATTTAGAGTAAGATAAAAAGATACATAAAATTGGGAGAAACTATGGCACCAGAAATGCATATCGCTAAGTTACTGTGGAGGTTATTAAAACAGGCAAGATTAAACAGGTGGGCAGGATTATATAAGAAGTTATCAATCTCCACATCCCTGAAATAAGAATACAGTAAGACAAGTATGCAGATGGAAGGCCAAAACCCTAAGGCAAAAGAAAAGCCAAACCTGGGAGGTCAAAAGGCACATGTATGTTATGGTTAAGTTGTGGTTTACCACTGGCCATAAACTAATCATAGGCCATAACTTCCAGGAGCATCCAGACATCCAAAGATGAGAAAAAGAGACATCTGTGATAGGCAGCCTACAAAAGACACATCTGTGGTGAACATGGATGTCCACAATCGTCTGTGGGGCTGTGGTGGAGATGAAACAGATGTTAATTAAGGAGAAATTGAAGGGGAGAAGGTCATGGGCGTGTGGAGCTGGGAGTCTGAGCTGACAGCCAGGACGATGAGCAGATTCCTGAGTTTGATCATCTGAGAGATCTAGGAGATGGAACTGCGAGGTAAATGTGCAATTTTTGTGGTGCTATATAGCTTGGACAACTTTGAAAAAGGAAAGAAGTTTATACCAAACAAAGAAATCTGCAGATACCAAGTAGTCTATTTTGAATCCAACTTGTCACTAGTATTTCAGCATATTTAAATTGGAACAAACACAGTCTTCTTAGGACTCATTTGGTATTTTACTGTTTTCTGAGTTAGTCACCAACTTCTGTAAACACCTACTTTAGAAACATTCTTCCCAACAATTAGGCAAATCAAGAACTTTAAACATGAAAACTGCGTGATCACCCTGAAAGGCATCCTACCTTTTAAAACAACAAGGAGAAAAAGAAATGTTATTTTTTCTGTAGAAAGAAATGGTCCTCATTTAAGGAAATTGGGAAGCAAGAAAATATATCTTATTTTATTCTAAGAAAATAATACAAAATCCTTTGACTTAGAGTATTTGTAAACAGTAAGAGTTTGGTCTGCAATCTATAGACAATAAAGTCAATAGTTCACAATCAGAAAATATTGTTAAGTGCCAGTTATTTCCAAAGACCAATTCGTTTTTATCTTTTTTGGGTTAGTGATTTCACTACACTGTGGGTTTCAGTGTTGATACAAATAATGCTTATTCTTTAAAACGTATTTCCATGTAAACTTTCCCCATAGTCTTCATGGACTCCAAATCTTCATGAATATGTTTTATTAAAATATACAGTCTCACTCAACACAACTGATAAAATGAGGTGTTAGTTCACCTGTCATTGACTAAAAATATAATGAAATGCTTAGAAATGCTTATGAAATTTTTCATTTTAAACAGGTTTATTCATACCAAATTCATCCTGTCCCAGCAAAATATCTCATGAAGATATGTTTTTTCATTTTTCTTGTTTGTTCTTTATTCCAGAGTGGGCTGTGGAAATCGATGCACCATATTTCTCATCTGTGACTTCCCTACTTATAGTTGAGGGTTAGCAACAGCGTGATTCCAAAGCTCAGATTTCTACTAACATTTTCATCTTTCATTAACAAAGTTTTTGAGAGTTCTTTCAGATACCTTAAATTTGATGATCCTACCTCAGCTACGTGAAGAAAACTCAGGCCCACTATTTTATCAGCTCTCATTATACATTAATTGGGAAACAATGCATAAGAGAAAAAGATCATGAAATTGTGTATAAACATGCTGGAAGTTCCACCATGTATAATATTAGCACAAGAGCCACCCATCTCATATGATGCTTCGCAGAGTGTCTTATTAGTGCAGGTTGGTTTCACTGAATCCTGGTTTCATTTCTCTCATACTTCTGCATGCACATCACGTTCTTGGATATTTTTGGAACATTTAAATTGAGTCGGTTCCAGTCTGATATGTAACTCCTGAGACCTGAAGATATGGCACAAAATCCACCTCAGCTGATATCAGATTGAAACTAGAATATTTACATATACAATTTTAGTGGTCTTTTCCTAAATCCAAGTTCAGAAGCAATGCTTTAGATACACTCAGGCTTTCAGGACTGGTGCACTGATATTGCCTGTTTTATTGTCTTTGTAACTGGAACACTATTTGAAAATACAAACATTTAATAAAATTTGCTTCCTAATTGACATTTCATTATTGGCTAAGTAAAATTTCACTTCTTGGTATTTCTGCATAAGGATCTTAAGGTATGTGATTACAAAAAATATACTGTGAATGCTGCTACTAGGTGCTATCAACAGCGTGGCAGGATCATACAGACATTATGATAGATCCTCTTCCACCCTGTTCACGAGATCTGGCACCCGGGACCTCGGCTCTTTCCCCAGAGTCAAAATGACCATGAAATATAAACACTTAAAATCAATTCAGAACATGGAGGCAGCCACACATCTCTTAGCACCGGGCACTCGGGATCATCTCAGCAGCAGTTTGTGACATTGCAATTTCTGTCGTCCTCATCCTCTACTGCACTGTCCTCCATAGCGTCCTCAGGAAACACTGAACACGGACCCAATTTCTGCTGGCTGGGTGGAGATTTCTGGGGGAAGTAGGATCAGAGTGACATGAGGACAAACCCTGCATAAGCTTTCCACACCTGCCCCCAAAGCACCTGTAGACACTTCACAGGCTGCCATTGTTAAATAAAGACACAAGGCCCGTGTGTCCCTAATACAGGCGTGAACCAGAGTTATCTGACCTTGTCTCTAGTTCCGTGTGCCTTGTCTAAAAAGGATGAAGGGCAGACAGGAAAGCTCCAGTCCAAAGAAGCCACAGTGATTCTGCCAGCTTACAGCAAGCAAAGGAAGGGTCTGTTGAATGTGTAACGAAACATTTTATTTTTAATTTCTCCTATCACAGCAAAGATACAGAATCTGAGGAATCAGAAATGAAAGGTATTTTCCAAATACATGCGTATAGCAATAACAAAATGCCCCAGCATAGAAAAATGACAAAGGTAAACTCTGAGGCCAGGTTTATTATGAAAATGGAATGAAAATTGATGCTTTTACCTTTAGTTCTATTAATAATACCTCGATTGCATTTTAGCCTCTTACATGCATCAACTATCAATAACAGAAGGCACATTCATCATCTATTTAATCAAGCTTGACACAGTTGTGCTACCTAGAAATCAACTTTGATGACAGTGCTGAGTCTCACAGATAGAAATAACCTCCGTGTGTTACAGAAAGAATAAGGGATGGAGTTAGGATTCAAATTAAATTGTCAGTCCCTGCATTTCATCCACAAACCTTTTTCTTTGTTTTCAAACCACCAGAAAGTTTCCAATAGAAGTTCCAAGGTCTACATCACACTTTTGTCTGAGAAATTTTAAACCATTTCCAGTTTCCTGTTTCCTCAGCAGGAGATAAATCAAACCCCAAGTTGATTTCTCTGGTTGAGATTGAGAAGAATGAATAAAATGTAGAAAGAGGATGTGGGCAGCTTCCAGAAAAGCCTGGAACACGGGACAAGACTGAGATCAGAGCCAACCATTGTGGGCATTTTCTGTCTTTGATCTTTGCCTCGGACCTCAGACATTCTCCCTACAGTGGATGAGGCAGGTGTCACCTCTCCTCTCTCCTGTGATCTACTTGGAACCTCAAAGAGTAGAGCACAGTGAGAAAGGGCCCTTCCCGGGGAGACACGGAAGAGAGATGGGTGCTTGGAGTATCTAAGGAACTGTGTGCTGGACTAGCCTGGTATGACGCCTTGTGTTTGTTATCAGGCAGCCGTGTGTATTCAAGTCTTCCCCCTTTTCTACCCTGCACCTTGCAACTCATTACACAAAACAAAGTGATGCTCTTCTTTTACTTTTAAATATGCTTGAGAAAAACTGCACAGATAAAATTATACAAATTCACAGGAACACATAACTCAGGTGTGTCTTTCTGATATCCTTCAACATTGCTTCACGATGCTGTGATCGTCCTCATCATTACACTCGGAATCCTTCGGAGGTGCTGAGTAAACACGTTACAGACAGCCAAAATGAGCTATCATGGACCAGACACATATGGGAAAAAGGACGAGTGTGGATACGAGGAAAATCCAACTGAAATATGAAAGGCAGAGGCAGGAGGGTTGCCATGATTTTGAGACCAGCCTGGGCTACACAGTGAGTTCAAAACCAGCATGAACTACATAGAAAGACAGTGTCTCAAAAGAATTCTTCAACTTTTATTTCTATTGTTATTGTGATAAGATATACGTAACTATATGCATCATTTTAACTACTTTTATGCACTGTTTGGAAGTATTAATTACATTATCATTTTTGGGCAACCATCACTCTCACCCATTTCCAGAAATGTTTGGTCTCCCCAGCTAAAAATTTGGACCTGCAGAAAAAATGCTAAATTCCAAAGTCTCCCAAGCAACTCTGACTCTAATGAGAAAAATGATGGGAAGAGGAAGAAATCAAACCTCTGAAATACTGTGACCCAGAGGACAGTATGCACAGGTGTGCAGGTTCAGGGGTTCATTTTCATTATGTTTTCAGCACTACATTTCAAGCAGAAGCAAAATGTCCTGGCATTAAACTTTCCAACTGTGGAGCCTCTTCAGGCTGCTCCTGATGTCCCCGTTCCTCAGGCTGTAGATGAAGGGGTTCAGCATGGGGGTGACCACACTGTACATCACTGAAGCCATCAGAATCTTTCGGGGGGAATACGACACAGCTGAGCCAAAGTATGTTCCAAGGAGGGTTCCATAAAACAAGCAAACAGCTGACAGGTGAGATCCACAGGTAGAGAAGGCTTTGTACCTGCCACCTGTTGATGAGATTTTCAGAATGGAGGAAACAATTTTACAGTAAGAGAAAAAGATCCCTAACACGGGGAAAAACCCTAATATGGTACCCACAGTATAAGTGACCACGGTTTTGATTAAGTGATCAGAACAAGAAAGATTAAGAAGTTGAGAAGGAAAACAAAAGAAATTAGCAATTTCCACACTCCTGAAGCAGGTAAAATGCAAGACAACCAAATTGTGCAGCTGGGAGTCTAAAAGGCTAATAAAGACACACATCAAAAGTAGCAAGACACAGCGGCGAGGGTTCATAATGGCTGCATAATGCAAGGGGTGACAGATGGCCACAAACCGGTCATAGGCCATCACAGTCAGAAGCATGTCATCCATGCATAAAAAAATAATAAAAACAGACATCTGGGTGAGGCAGCCCATGTAGGAGACGACCCTGTTGTGGGTTAAGGTGTCCACAATCATCTTTGGGACCGCAGTAGAGATCAAACAGATATCAGCCACGGACAGGTTTGAAAGGAAGAAGTACATTGGGGTGTAGAGGCGGGAGTCAGAGCTGATGGCCAGGATGATGAGCAGGTTCCCGAGCACCGTGACCAGATACATGGACAGGAAGAGTCCAAAGAGGACGGGCTGCAGGTCTGGGTCCTCTGAGAAGCCCAGCAGGAGGAATTTTGACACGGAGGTTAAATTATGTGCTTCTATGGTGCTTGTGTACCTTTCCACAAAGAAAATTCAGTGGGAAAAAAAAAAGCAATACATATGTCACAGATTTTCTACACGTTTTTCTCAGGCAAAGCTCTTATATGAAGTTCAAAATCTTCACCAATCCTGTTCCAGTGTGCCAAACTAAATCCTCAAGAATGCTTTCATTATTGGGCTTGTTGCCATCTACCCCCTTCTCTATCCTCCTACTTTAAATACACTCTACTATACAATATTAACTGATCAAGAACACAAATTCTAGGAACACAGTAAAATACAGCCAATTCACTTAAATAAAATGGAGCCATTCGCCTTGAAGAAAAATGTGATTTTTGGAATAATATTAAGAAGCATATAAATATACCTTATTTGTTCTAAAAACATTGCACAAATTACATTGACTGAGGATGTTCATGATAGAATAACACCTAGGACTGCATCAGAACTCATTGTGTTGAGTGAGCTGCATCCCAGAAATTTTTCCTCACTCTTCAGTGTCTTGATTTCCCTCTTTCAAGAAAGTAAGTTCTCACACTGAAAAACAACAACAGAAAGAAAACAGGCATGGTATACTGGCAAAACACAGAAATGAGCAAATGGAAGAAAATAGAGGGTGTACAAAGAACTGTGGGCACATTCAGTCATCTGATTTCAACAAACAGGCAAAAATTTTACACTGGAGGCAAGACAGACTCTTCAACAAATAGTGCTGGGAAAACCAGTTGCACACATAGATTAAAAAGCTTCTGCACAGCATATGAAACAGTCAATAGAGTGAAAAGGCACATTACACAGAGAAAAAAATGATAGCTAAATCTCAACAGAGTGCTAATATCAAAACTGTATGAAGACGCCGCTAAATTACACCCTAATACCAGAAAAACATTCCATCAAAAATGGGTAATTAAAATTGTATAGATACTTCTCAAAAGAAGTACGAATGGCTAATAAAGAAAAAAATGGTCATCCTCACTGGCCAGGAGAGACTTGCAAATTCAAAAAACACTGAGAATCCATCTTACTCCAGGAAGAACGGTTATTTTCAATAAACCTTATAACAGCAAATGCTGGTGAGGCTCTTGGGGAAAAGAAATACTTCTATATTGTTGAGGGCAATGTAAACATATACAACCTCTATGGAAAGCGGCATGGAGAGTCCTCAGAAATCTAAAAATATAAATTCTATTCGACTCTGCTAATCTCTTCTATGAATCCACCCAAGACAGTTATATTTTAGTATATGTCCTGCCGAAGTGAGCACCCCCAAGAGAGTTAAAAGACATCATATTTTAGTGATAAATATGTATTTGTGTTTATAACAGTACAATTTCTAAGGGCTAACTCTCAAAAACAGTCTGCCTTACTATTAACAGTTGAACAGAAAAAGAAAAAAAATGCATGTAAATATACATATATATGACTCATCCATGAAAAAGGATAAATTTGAGTCATTTGTAGGAAAATGAGGGCAACTTCTTTTAAATTTAAGTGAAATAATTCAGACACACAAGCCCAAAAATAACATTGTTTCACTTATATGAGATAATTAGTAAATAAGGAGCAAAGAAAAGATAGTTAATATGAAATAGGAAGACGAATCCCTGCAAAAGAGAAGAGGAAGTAGAAAAGAAGGGAGGTGCAGAGCAAGGGAGAGCAAAGGAAAGAAAATAATTTGGATTTTTACATACTCTTACCAATGCCCCACAATGAATGGGATCATTAGGACAGCAAACACGTGCTAAAAAACATTTTGAAATCATGTATGAGTTCACTCAGGCTTTCTGTATGTATAAAGTATTTACTATGCACCTCCTGGCCTCCTCTTTGGGGAACTCAAATTTATGTAAACAAGATTAGCGTGTGTGGGCACAATTGTATTACATAATGACCCTAAATCTGGCACTGGTGTACAGGCTACTGATCAATGATAAAAATAATAAATAAAAAAAACACACCTTGGGTATTTACAATTCTGTGCAGGCTTATTTTAATCGCTCCATACAATATCATTAAACTATCTCCAGTACAACATGGTTTTTTGCTTTTTTTCTTGATTCTGTACTCTGTAGCAGCATGCTGATAAGCTCTATTGTTTTCCTGATCATAAACCCTGTTAAATCCAGTTAAATTCATTACAAAGAATGTCCCAAAGCCCAGGCTGAGGCCCAGTCTTCCTAATTCTGATAGATTTTCATACCAATCCTTTCTGATACACAAATTTCATTTCTTTTATTTCACTTATGTGAAGGAGATTGGGGAAAATATTTTTTGTCAGGCCACAGGATGATTTAACTGGGACATATTCAAACAGAAAATTACATGAAATAATGTAAACACACTTGATAACACATCTGCAATAGAAAGATACACAAAACAGTATGAACAGATCTTCAAATAATGCAATTTCCCCTCATCTGTAAAGTGGCACTAGTAATTACCTACCTTACAAGGCAACTGTAAGAAAGTAGTTAAAAATCAATTAATTGTATCAGTGGTGGTTCTGACAAATTTACTAATATATTCACCTTAGGTTATTATTTGAATATTCAGAGATTCTAGCTATAGACCAATTATTTAGGCAGAATAACTGCATTTCAGTTCTTGCATCATTTTCTCCCACCGGACTTGAGAATGGCTGTCTTACAATATTGCCTGGTATTTAGGAATTTATTTGTTGATAATAACTCTCTATATTAACATTTATATTTCATAACATTTCCATTATCACTGATAGTTTTAGAGATCTGAGCCATCAACTAAGACACTTCAGTTCTGGCTAGCTCTCCATAATTCCATTCTCTAGTTTACATTTTCTCAAAGGAATCTGTTGTCATGAGTTTTGTGGGTGGGTCGGCCTGTCAGTATTTCTAGGTCAACATTGATTCATGAATCCACACAGTTTTCCTTAAAAACTTACCAGAAATATAGCTAAAGTTCAGAAGTAGTCTACAATGCAACACCTCTTTCTGCTGAAATAGACTGAGTGACATCCACAATTGGTTTCACACCTCCTTCTGCAGGACATAGGTGTATTTCAATCACTTCAATGATGCACACAAATATGTGAGGGAGGGACTCCGTTTAAATTAATTTGTATGATAAAAATTCTTTCAAAATTCTTGTGTCTCTCTACCTGTCACACATGAGAAAATTTGTATGTAATATATTGCTGTGGAACACTCCTATTCTTTACAACAAAAAATGTACATAAAATTCTGCAGATTTTACAAATCTTTTCCGAGTCATTGCCACTTCTATCTTCTTATTCTTGAGAAATACCTTCAAAATGTCTCTGAATTCTGTCCAGAAAAGAACTGTGTAATGTTACACTAAGAAAATCATCATCATCTTGGGACTGATATTTCTCTCTGTCTCGAGTGGGACGAGACTCAGGAAATGAATGTCTTTTATGCAATACACAGAACATGTGTGATTCTGTCCTCCTCTCTGTGGTCAAGCTGTGTGAAGAAAATAAGGATGATAATATCCATCTCCATGTGTGTGGCCACGAGAGAAACTTTGGAACTTAATTATTCAGTCACTGCAAGTTTGTTTTAAAATAAAGAATTACAATATTGAGCGAGTAGGAGATTTACTAATGAATACATCAAGCTGTACTCAAATGGCACTGGAGCCTGGAATCATATGAAATTCTGCAATGCACATCACGTGGAGGCACACATTCACCCGCCCACCTCTTTGTGCTCTTTTAAACCTGTGAAGACCTCTGCTATAGTTTTGAAAAATTTATATAGATGCAGTAAAATTCATTATAGGGTCCACATATCCACGACATAGGCACAAATAAACGCTATTTTATCTCAGCTCCACATCTTGGGACATCTGCGAAAGGATGAACCTGCAGACAGCAACATATCAAGAGTCTTCACATCATGCTGATTAAGGACGAGCACTGTGGGTCAGGGAAGGGTCCTTTCAGTGCTTAGCAGGTTTTTATTTTTGATGCCTCCTGTGTGCCAGACAACATATAGGCTCTGGGGAATGAAATATGAGGGACAACACACTGTTCTCCAAACATGCAAATCCTTACCCGAAGACAAAGATAACACGCATTGCAACAGAAATAGGAAAAGAGTACCTTCAGGTTGCAGAATGTATTTGGTATGAAGATTATCCCCATGATTAGTAATATTGACAATAAATTTTATTTTGCTCTAGTTTTATACACTTTCATCCCAGATGGAGCGCCCTCTATCGGTGTAAACCACGCAGTTGAGGCTATGAGAAATCAGCACTAGCGAAAAATGCTGTGTCTCAAATAAGGAGGGAGAGAGGTTGAAGGGAGGGGAGAGAATCCAAGGTATATTATGTACAGGTACAAATTAACAATGATGAATGTGATTGTTATATATATCTAAAATGTAATGATAAATCTTCTTGGATTAATAAAAGAGACAATTTTTTATTTACCAGTGATGTGTTTTCTTTTTCAGAAATACTAGAAAATTTCTCTGCATTACAGAAATAATAGTCATAATATTGTCCACCCCTCTTAAATTTAGTGTATCAGACAGCATAAATTGACTTATGCTGTCTGATACACTAAAACTTTTCATTGTTTCCCAAACAAGAGAAAGATATAAGCAAATGTATAAGGTCTAAGTACAGGTGCACCTGGTGGGCACTTTTAATCTCTCTTTAGTATACTAAATGTTAAGAAAATCAACATATAACATTATGTCTCCTTTTAGGATTGTTTCAACAAAGTAGAACAATGGGAAATGTTAAAAACCTGCAAAACTATCTTACACTATTGGCAGAAGACATGTTTGCTGAATTAAATGGGTTCTCTCTGTGTGTGTTCCTGCCTGTGACTTATGAAGCTCCAACCTTGGAGGAAGAAGCCAGCGCCACGTGGCGCTCTGCTCTGTGTTCTGTCGGTAACTCAAGAAAGGACGAGCAAAGTGTGTGAGGTGTTGCTGCTTTCAGTGACCAGGAGTGAACTGACTGGTTGTGTTTGCAGTTAAGTTGAAAACCTGCCGGGATTAATTCTTATGTGCCGACCTGTGTGTAATCAGACAGCACAATGCAGAAGTTATTTAATACTTTTCCACCTAACAACCGACTGCAGGTTCCATTATAATGACAAACTCTTCTTCCTTCTATAAGCAGCAATAATGTCGGCACTTAAAATTACAAGAAGACAGGGGCTGGGGATTTAGCTCAGTGATTAGAGTGCTTGCCTTGCAAGCACAAGGGCCTGAGTTCGATCCCTGGCACCACAAAAAAAAAAAAAAAATACAAGAAGACAAAACTCATGAAATAAAACAGACTACTTACAACATATAGCTGAGTGCTTGAACTACAGAAAGTCCTTAAAATCACTGCCATGTTATGGTTACTCTGGTGTCCTCATCTATGTCCTTATCATCACATTCATAATCCTTTTAGGGTGCTTGGGAAATGACACAGAAGGACACATTTTGTGCTGTGAAGTGCGGGACAACAATGGGAAGCAGAAACAGAGTGTGTAGGAAGCAAATTTGAAATAATAATTCTGCTTTACCCACGACAACCAAGAAGATAAAATTTCCATCCCTTATAACTGATAGTTTTCATATTAGCACCCTCCTAATACGTTTGCCTTCGCCATGAGGAAACAATAATTTCGAGGCTCCTTCCCGCATCAGTGAGGTCCCTCTACACTTACTGGCTGACGCGGCTTCTCTGCTGGCTCACAGTCAGGGAGAGCAGATCCAAAGAGTGTCTGATGCCAGCTGCCCAATAACGGTTCAGTCTCTGTACTCAAGACTGAAGTTGAAACATACTCAGATGGGAGCTTCCTGATTCAGAGAACCACAGTAGCAAGGACACAGGTGTGGAGCTCACTAGACTTCAGTCCTCACACTGACAGCTGCAGGCCGGAGTGTCTATTGCCGATTCTATGACTGTGAAGGCTCAACAAACAGAGCTCATAACTAGCCAGACTGGTCCACACCGTCTCAGTCTCTAAGGACTGCAGACACCGACTCGAGAATAAAACCAAGAAAAATAATTGTCCACAAGAGAATTTGTGTTCTTATTCTGCTGAGGTAAAGCTGGTGTGTTCTAATCATTTCCATCATTTGTGAATAATTTTGAAATGTCCATCTGACTTTATTTCATTCTGGAGGATGAAATACACATAACAAAAAACATGCAATTTTAACTATGCCAAGTATACATTTCGATTACTTCAATTACATTTGTATCATTGTGAAACATTCAACATCGTACATCTTCAGGAACATTTCACTTTCCAAAGTGAAAATTTTGACTCAACTTTAAAATTCCCTGTTTGTGCCAGCAGTATTACACCATGATAAATCATGAGCAGTTAAATCCATGAGGGCAAAGTTTTCGCATGGACGTGTCAGGTTGCTTTCTGTGTCCTAATCACATTGAAATGGATGTCACGGGTCCTAAGAATAGACAGCGCTGCTGGAGTCTCCCCAGAGCACTAGCAATGTCCCCGTTCTCCAGGCTGCAGATGAGGAGATTCAGCACATGGGGGACCCTGGTGTATATCGTGAAAGCCACTGCGCTGTCTGAGAAATTGTGACACAGCTGTGGCAGCGTATACTCCAATTCCTGTCCCATAAATCAAGCAAACAAATGCCAGTTCAAATTCATAAATAGAGAATACTATATAGATCCTGTAAAAAGATAGGATCTTCAGAAGGACAGAATATTTATACTAAGATGAAAAGATGCATAAGACTGGCAGAAAATATAGCACCAGAAATATATATCACTATGTTACTGTGGAAGTTATTAAAACAGGCAAGATTAAGGAGGTGGTCAGGATTATATAAGAAATTATCAATCTCCACGTCCTTGAAGTAAGAAAACAGTAAGACAAGTATGCAGATGGAAGGCCAAGAATCTAAGCAAAAATAAAAACCAAAACTGGGAAGACAAATGGTGGAATTTTTTGATTGACAAGCCGTGGTTTACCACCAGTCACAACCCAATCATAGCCTGTAACATCCAGGAGCATCACACATCCAAAGACGAGAAAAAGAGACATCCGTGATAGGCAGCCTACTAAAGCCACATGTGTGGTGAAACTGGGTGTCCACAATTGTCTGTAGGACCAACGCGAAGATGAAACAGATGTTCATATAGAAGAGGATGGAGAGAAGAAGGACGTGGGGGTGTGGAGCTGGGAGTCAGAGCTGATGGCCATGATGATGAGCAGGTTCCTGAGTTCGATCATCTGAGAGACCTCAGAGATGGAACTGTGAGGTAAATGATTTTTGTGGTACTATATAGCTTGGATAACTTTCAAGAAGAAGTTTATACAAAACAAATAAATCTGCAGATACCAAGTAGTGTATATATTTCAAAACCAAATTGTCACTAGTACTTCAGCATATTTACGTTGTGACAAACTTAGTCTTCTTAGAACTCATTCAATATTTTACTGTTTTCTGAGTTAGTAGCCAACTTCTGTACAAATCTACTTTAGGAACATTCTTTTGAATAACTAGGCAGATCAAAAACATCAAAGATGACAGCTACATGATCACAGTGACAGGCCTCCTACCTTTTAAAACAAGAAGGAGAAAAACAAATATAATTTTTTTTCAGAAGGAAATGGTCCTCATTTAAGAAAATTGGGAAGCAAGAAAATGCATCTTATTTTATTCTAAGAAAATAATACAAAATCTTTGACTTACAGCATTTGTAAATACTTAGTAAGGGTTTGGACTGCAATCTGTAGACAATAAAGTCAATATTCATAATCAGAAAATATGGTTGTATGCCAGTTATTTCCAAAAAGCAATTTGTTTTTATCATTTTTGGCTTTAGTGATTTCACTACACTGAGGGTGTAAGTGCTGATGCAAATAATGTTTATTCTTTAAAACTTATTTCCATGTAAGCTTTCTCCTTAGTCTTCGTGGACTCCAAATCTTCATGAATATGTTTTATTAAAATACACAGTCTCATTCGACATTACTGATAAAATGAGGTGTTTGTTCACCTGTCAGTGGCTAAAAATATAACAAAATGGTAAGAAGCACTTTTGAAATTTTTCATTTTATACAGGTTTATTTGTATCAAATTCATCCTGTCTCAGTAAAATATCTCAGGAAGACGTGTTTTTTTCACTTTACTGGTTGTTTTTTATTCTACAGTGAACTGTTGAAATTGACACACTATATTTCTCATCTTAAACTTCCTTATTTATAGTTAATGTTAGCACCAGCGTGATCCCAAAGCCCAGATTTCTACCAACATTTTCATCTTTCATTAACAGAGTTTTTGAGATTTCTCTCAGATACCTGAAATTTGATGATCCTACCTCAGCTACGTGAAGAAAACTCAGGCCCACTATTTTATCAGCGCTCATTATGTATTAATTGGGAAACAATGCATAAGAGAAAAAGATCATGAAATTGTGTATAAACATGCTGGAAGTTCCACCATGTGTAATATTAGCACAAGAGCCACCCATCTCATATGATGGTTCGCAGATTGTTGTATTAGTGGAGGTTGGATTCACTGAATCCTGGTTTCATTTCTCTCATACTTCTGCATGCACATCACGTTCTTGGATATTTTTGGAACGTTTAAATGAGTCGGTTCCAGTCTGATATGTAACTCCTGAGACCTGAAAATATGGCACAAAATCCACTTCAGCTGATATCAGATTGAAACTAGAATATTTACATATAGAATTTTAGTGGTCTTTTCCTAAATCCAAGTTCAGAAACAATGCTTTAGATACACTCAGGCTTTCAGAAATGTACACTGATATCGCCTGTTTTATTGTCTTTATAACTGGAACACCATTTGAAAATACAAGCATTTAATAATATTTGCTCATTAACTGACATTTGATTATTAGCTAAGAAATTTCACTTCTCGATATTTCTGCATAAGGATCTTAAGTTATGTGGTAAAAAAAAAATACTGTGAATGTTATTAGGAGCCACTCAACAGTGTGGCAGGATTACATCCACGTTATGATAGATCCTCTTCCACCTCTGTCACCAGATTGGGCATCTTGGGACCTCAGCTCTTTCTCCAGAATCAAAATGACCCTCAAATGTGAACCCTCAAAATCACATCAGAACTCAAAGCAGCCAGGACAACACAATTAAAGATCTGAGAGAAGATGTTCTGAGCTGCTTCATAAAATGGCAAGAAGGATGGATAAGTGTGCTTGAAAGGAGGGGACTAGCTCCAGACAAATTAATCGCAATGTGCCTTTTACTGTAATGAATTTTTACTTCAACATTCACCTTAGTTTTTGATCACACCTCATGTACAGACATGTAGAAAATGTCACATTACAAAAGTAGGAAAACAAGGTTGGGGATTTAGCTCAGTGGTTAGAGTGCCTGCCTTCAATCACAAGGCCCTGAGTTCGATCCCCAGAACCAAAAAAAAAAAAAAAAAAAAAGTAGGAAAACAGTTCATCTCCTGAGATATTTCATTGACTGATATGAATAGGACTCATTGTTATTAATGGCAGTTCTTTCCGTCATTTTGGTCCTGTTCTGAATTACATGCCACCTCTTTCGGTGATGGCTGCCTGTAATCGTTGTCATTTTTGCCCTGTGCTGCCCTGACCAACTAATGCTAAGTGAGTGCGCAGTGAGCGAGTGATTTCTTCCTGTAGTGACAGAGAAGAGAAGTGTGTTCTTGAGTTATCTACAGCACATCCGGAAAGGACTCTCCTGCCCTAGGCCCTGCGTTTGGAATCAGACACACGAATTCAAATACAGCGTTGGTGTTTCAATGTAAACACCTCTCATAAGTTTCATCACAATGCTGTGCTCTTGGGTTTTAATAAAATAAAATAGTGTGGCATTGGCATTTGTAACCTGTAAATGAAATCAAGCAATCTACATAGAACACGCCTCTCAGCACCGGGCACCTGGGATCCTCTCAATTACAGTTCGTGATGTTGCAATTTCTGTCATCCTTATACTCTACCGCACTGTCCCTCATAATCCCGCTGCAGTGCTCAGGAAACAGTGAACAGGACCCACTTTTTGCTAGCAGAGTGGAGACTTCTGTGGGAAGTAGGATCAGTGTGAGATGAGGGCAAACCCTGCATGAGATTTCCACGCCCTCCCCTGCAAGCATCTGTAGAAAATTCATAGGCTGCCATAGTTAAATAAAGACACAAAGCCCACGTGTCCCCAATACAGGCATAAACCAGAGCTATCTAGCCTCATCTCTAGTTCTGTGGGCCTTGTCTAAAAGGAATGAAATGGCAGACAGGGAAGCTTCAGTCCAAAGAAGCCTCAGTGATTATGCCAGCTTATTGTGAGCAAAGGAAGAGTCCATTCAATGTATAAGAAAACATTTTATTTTTAATTTCTCCTGTGTGCCAGAAATGAATAAGAATCTGAGAAATGAGAAATGAAAAATGTGCTCCAAATACATGACTATAGCAATAACACAATTCCCCATTATAGGAAAATGAAAACAATAACTTCTGAGGCCAACTATATTATTAAATATAGTTGATTTTATAGTTGATCTTATAGTTGCAAAGAAAATTGATTCTTTTATCATTAGTTCTATTAATAATACTTCAGTTGCATTTTAGCCTCTTACATCCATCAACTATTAATAACAGAGGCATATTCATCATCTGTTTATTCCATGTTTGACCCAATTGTGCCACCTAAAAATCAACTTCAGTGACAGTGCTGAGTCCTAGAGATAGAAATAACCTCCATATGTTACAGAAAGAATAAGAGATGGAGTCAGGATTCAAAATTAAATTTTCAGGCCCTGCATTTGATCCACAAACCTTTTTCTTTGTTTACAAACCACCAGAATATTTCCAGCAGAAGTTCCAAGGTCTGCATAATGCTTTTGTCTGAGGAATATTAAACACTTTCCAGTTTTCTGAACAGGAATTAAATCAAATCTTGAGTTGATCTCTTTTGTTGGGATTGAGAAGAATGAATAAAAGATCGGAGGAGGATGTGGATGCCTTCAGAAAAGCCTTGAGAATGGGACAAGACTGAGATCAGTACCAACCATTGTGAGCATTTTCTGCCTTTGATCTTTGCCCTCGGACCTCAGAAATCCTCCCTACAGTGGATGAGGCAGGTGTCACCTCTCCTCTCTCCTGTGATCTACTTGGAACCCTGAAGAGTAGAGCACAGTGAGAAAGGGGGCCCTTCCCAGAGAGACACGGAAGAGAGATGGGCGCTTGGAGTGTCAGAGGAACTGTGTGCTGGACTAGCCTGCTAAGATGCCCTGTGTGTGTTATCAGGAAACCTTGTGTATTCAAGTCTTCCCCCTTTTCCATCCAACACCTTGCAAATGATTACACAAAATAAAGTCATGTTCTTTTTTTACTTTTAAATATCCTTGAGAAACATTACGCAGATAAAATGATACAAATTACAGGAACACATAACTCAGATGCTGTCTTCCGGAAATCCCTCAATATTGCTCCATGACGCTGTGATTGACCTCATTGTTACACTTATAAGCCTTTGAGATGCTGAGTAAACAGTTTATAGGCAGCACAAATGGGCTATCATGGATCAGATGTGTATAGGAAGCAGGATGAGAATAGGGGCAAGGAAATTTCAACAGAGATGTTTGGTTCCCCATGACAACCAAGTATAAATTTCAAAGACCTCATAGCTACAATAGTGCACAGTGCTGAGAGTCGATCTCATTATCTCAGCTTGCATGTGTCCGTTCATGGTGGGAAACAATCGTTACAATAGTCCTTCCTCATCCATCCTCCCACTCAGCACGTACTGAGGAGGGTGCGTCTCTACTGAGTTATGGACAAACACCGTGAATCCCTCACCACTCACCTGCTTGAGGACCAGTGAGAGCTCCAGGGCAACCCAGAGAATCAGCCAAGTCAGAAAGGGGCTTCCTGTTGAGATGCCAGGAAGGAGGAGGAACCGGATGACCATGCAGGAGTGTAAGACCTAACAGACTCAATGCACATGGTGAAAAACTACATAAATTGGACCTTGTTATCCTACTCTCTTAAAACTTTTGGTATTTAATGGAAGATGATGAATGAAGAGAAAGAGGATGTCCACAAAATGTATTTGGGCTCTTCCTCTACTCAGGAAGAATCTTACATGTACTATTCACTTTGTTAAATTTTCCTTTCAAAACAATCACTCCACCTACTGTGGTGACAAACACCTGTGATCCCCACATACGAAAGGCTGAGGCAGGAAGGTTTTCATGAGTTGGAGGGCAGCCTGGGCTACACAGTGAGTTCAAAACCAGCATGAACTACATAGAAAGACATTGTCTCAAAAGAATTCTTGAACTTTTAATTCTATTGTTATTGTGATAAGATATACGTAACTACTTGTACAGTTTTAAATACTTTTATACACTGTTTGGCAGTATTACTTACATTATCATTTTTGGGCAACCATCACTCTTACCCATTTCCAGAAATGTTTGGTCTCACCAGCTAAAAATTTGGACCTGTATAAAATATGCTAAATTCCAAAGTGCCCCAAGCAACTATGATTCTAATAAGAAAAATGATGAGAAGTGGGAGAAATCAAGCCTGAGAAATAATGTGACCCAGATTATAATATATACAGGTGTGCAGGTTCAGGGGTTCATTTTCACTATGTTTTCAGAACTACATTCCAAGCAGAAGCCAAATGTCCTGGCATTAAACTCTCCAACTGTGGAGCCTCTTCAGGCTGCTCCTGATGTCCCTGTTCCTCAGGCTGTAGATGAAGGGGTTCAGCATGGGGGTGACCGCAGTGTACATCAGTGAGGCCACCATGCTCTTGCTGGGGGAATACGACACAGCTGAGCCAAAGTATGTTCCAAGGAGGGTTCCATAAAACAAGCAAACAGCTGACAGGTGAGAACCACAGGTAGAAAAGGCTTTGTATCTGCCCCCTCTTGATGGGATTTTTAGAATGGAGGAAACAATTTTACAGTAAGAGAAAAGGATCCCTAACATGGGGAAAAACCCTAATATGGTACCCAGAGAATAGGTGACCACGGTTGTGATTAAGCGATCAGAACAAGAAAGGTTAAAAAGTTGAGAAGGAAAACAAAAGAAATTGACAATTTCCACACTCCTGAAGCAGGTAAGTTGCAAGGCAACTAAATTGTGCAGCTGGGAGTCTAAAAGGCTAATAAAGACACATACCAGAAGTAGGAAGACACAGCGGCGGGGGTTCATAATGACTAGATAATGCAGCGGGTGACAGATGGCCACAAACCGGTCATAGGCCATCACAGTCAGAAGCATGTCATCCATGCATAAAAAAATAATAAAAGAAGACATCTGGGTGAGGCAGCCCACATAGGAGATGACCCTGTTGTGGGTTAAGGTGTCCACAATCATCTTTGGGGCTGTGGTAGAGATCAAACAGATGTCATTCAAGGACAGGTTGGCAAGGAAGAAGTACATGGGGGTGTGCAGGTGGGAGTCAGAGCTGACGGCCAGGATGATGAGCAGATTCCCGAGCACCGTGATCAGGTACAGGGACAGGAAGAGGCCAAAGAGGACGGGCTGCAGGTCTGGGTCCTCTGAGAAACCAAGGAGGTGGAATTCTGAGATTGAGGTTAGATTATGTGTTTCCATAGTGCTTGAAAACCTATAGAAAAAGTTCATTAAAAATGAGGTAAAAAATTAGTGCACAAGCCTCTCCATACAATATTAATTCTAGTACTCACAAGAAAGGTAATCCCATGTCAGATCTATAAATGTTATAAAATATTGATCCATTTGGTATACAGCCAACCTCGAGAACTCTTTCATAATTGGGTTGTTATCCATCTCTTTAGATATCTCTTAGTTTAGAGAGACTCTGGTGACAATGTTAGAACATTAGACTTCAGAACTCTGTGATCCCAAGAAAATACACTTAATTCTTAAAGAAAGAAAATATATTTGTGCACAATACATTTATGTTGTGCTATAATGAAAAATTATCTTGAACCATTCATAGGTAAATGGATGCAACTTGAGACCATATTAAGTGAAATAAGTTAGACACACAAGTTTGAATATTGTGCGACAGAGGGAGAGAGAAAGAGAGACAGAGACAAGGGAGACAGAGAAATTGAAGCTAGATGAATAGCTACTTGGGATATCACTTTCACACAGATGTGGAGCAAGAGATGGAGGTAGAGGGACAGGGAGGAAAATGGAATGGGAAGAAAAGAATTGAAGGAAAAAAATGATGAAAGTAGAGTTTTTCCAAATGGGAAGGAAACCAAGTGTTGGGTGGAGTAAGGAGGGTGGGGAGGAGTAAGAGAAGAAAAAAAAAATAATGAAGATGTATTATTTGCATTTACCAAATTCCCATGATAAATATTCATTATGTACTGAAAACATATACTAAGAAAAAATAAAAAAGAATATATGATGCTATTGGAAGAAAATAAAAACATTAAAATATAACTTATTTTTTTCTCAGAAGACGATATAAATTCCCTTGTCTCAGAGTGTCTACAACTACTACAACATCTACAAGTACAATTAAATTAAATTGTAAGCAAAATACATTGAGATGCCAGTCATCTCCCATGAATTTTTCATCATTTTAGGGTTTTTCTTATTTCCATTACTGATGCGTGTAAGAGCTCACTCGGCTATTGTTATGTAGAAACTATTTAATATGTAACTCTTCTATTTTTCTACATCGAACTAGAAGTTGTATAAAGCAAGCTCAAATACATGCCCATAATCTAGTGACAAAATAACAATGAATGTGGCCTTGGTGCACACTCTATCAATGATTAAACAGTAATTAAGTGAAAGCAATACAAAGCATATTTGGCATTTTAAATTTTATAAAAGTTTATTTTAATCACTCCACACAACAGCAATAAAATAACTACTATGAAAGCCACCTCTTGGCTGTTTTCCTTGATGCTGTATTCTAGAGCAGCGTGGTGACATGCTTTGTTGTTTTTCCAGCAAGAAAACCTCCTATGCCCCGTAGAAAATATTAGTCACAAGTCAAATCCCAGAGCCTGGGCTGACTACGTCTTCGTAATTCTGACAGATTTTTCACATCAGTATTTTTTGGTAGCTGATTAGCGTTTCTTTTCTTTTAGCTCCATGAATGAAATTTGGACAGTTGAACTCCTCAGGCCACACTGTCCTTTAACCAGGAGACTGCAAAACCCAAGCTCTGCCCATGAGGTAATATGAACACTGCTGAAATCTCACATCCAAAATAATGTACCTGAAATGTGGTAATCAAGACTGTAGATAATGCAGTTTCTTCTTATCTATAACAAGGATAACAATCACCTACCTCACGTGGTTGCTGTATGAAAGTGTTTTGAAAATATTTAATTCACATCACTGGTTCAGATAGATAGATAGACAATTTTTAAATATCCAAACACTCTAGACTCAGACCAATAAATGTAATTAGATTACCTCTATTTTCAGGTTTTTGGTAACTTCTTTACATCAGAGTTGAGAAATGCTGTCTTAGAATACTTCATTACATTCAGAAAATGCTCCATTTTACTAGTTCTCCACATGGTAACACAAATATTTTATAATATTTATTCACAGCTAGTAGACTTAGAGATACAAACAATTACCTATGAAATTTGAAACGTTGAGATCTCTCCATTAGTCTGTTCCATTGCTCACCTGTTCTCAAAGGAATCTATTGTCATGAAAATCATGGTTAGATTTTCCTGTCGATATTTTCAGGTCAGCATCAATTTCTGAAACCACAGATTTCTTAACAACTTCCTGAAAAAGTAGCTGAAGTTCTCTTAAGTCATGGACAACTTGTTGTCCTTGAAGGAGAGAAAGCTACATTCATAGCTGGCTCGAGGCTTCCTTGAATTAATGGAGACCTTTCATTTAACTTGTAAGTTTATTATTATGAAAATAATTCAACTTCTTTGTGCCTCCCTACTTGTCAAAGAAGTGAAAATCTATAAAATATATTGTTAGCAGATCCTTCTCTGATTTCTAATAAATGATATACATGTAAAATTTTATAACTTTTTCCCAAAATAGTCAGTTGTTACCACTTACATCCTCTTGTTCTGGAGAAATATTTTCAAAATATCCCTTTGGTTAGTCCAGTGATGATCCCCTTATGATAACACACAAGAACTCTGTCATCAAGTGGGGAGTAACATTCCCACTTTCCTGCACCGGACGAGATTGCGTCCTGGGATGGGACGCTAGAAATGAGCTAAAGTTCACTGTCCTGCATCTTTTACCAGCTATGCCATGCAGAATGTGCGAGACTCTGCTCCTGTCTGTGCTCACACTGCCTGAGGAAAACAAGGAGAATAACACTCATCACATGTGAGGCGACTGCGGGAAGGCTGGAACTGAAGTGTCTAGTCACTGTGCATTTTGTTCTTAAACGAAGAATTCCACCAGTACGAAAGTGAAGAGTTCTTTGATAACTACTGTAAACTGTACTCAAATGGCACTAGAGTCTGAAATGAAATGAAGGTCTACAGTGCATCTCAGCCTGAGGTACACACTCGCCTGCGCCTTACTTTTGCACCTTTTAAACTCATGGATATTTCTGTGCTGTTTTTGAATCATGGATATAGGAGTAATTAAATTCAAAATAAGGCCATATATCTATGATGTAGACACAAAAAAGAGCAATTTTATCTGGCCTCTACATCTCTGGGATACTCCAGGAAAGAGTGAACATACAGGCACAAACTTATCAGAATGCTCATGTCATAAATAATTAGGGACATTTATTGTGACTTGGGGAAGGGGCCACTCAGTGTCTCACAGATGTCTGCTTTGAGGCTTCTTCAATGCCAGACGAGGTATAGCTCTGGGAATCAGATATTAATGACTATATATAATTCCTTTCCTGACATATGCATGTAATTAAACAAAGAAAGAAGTAAAATATTCTGCCACAGCCATAGGAGAGTTGTAACTTCAATTTAGAGTATATAATTGGTATGAAGATTATATTTCTCATAATAATAATGAAAACTCAATTTTCCTCTGATTTGACACTTATTAACCTATATGCAGCACTCCTCATATGTATAAACCTTAGTGCAGATGTTACAACTAAAAGCCAACACTGAAGACAACGCTGCCTGAGAGATACTAAATACCTGCCGTGCAACACAGAAATAATAAGTGGAGCTAAAAGGATTACATCTCAAATTGACAGAGGCTGTCCACACACTGAAATGTTTCCTGGATTCTCCACCCACAGAAAGATTTCAGGGAGGCTCAGGGGTCTTAACCACAGTGCACTGGAGGTACATTTTAAACTCTCTCATTTCTTAAATGGAAATGAAATCAAGATTGACAGAGCCCCAGTGTGACTGAGGTAAGTAATTGCAGACATAGAGGAGAAGAGGAGAAGGTGCAAGCATCTCTTGCAGGTGAGAGATCTGTGCTGAATTGGCAACTGGGTCTTCAGAGACCCCCATCTGCCTTTCCAGTGGCAAATGCAACTGGTGTCCCTCTCTGCTCTGCTCCAACCAAACTGGAACCCCCAAAGGAAGGGCGGAGGGAACAAGGGTCTCTTCTTGGAGAGACGGAGAAGTGACATTGCTCTTTATGTCCTGAAGGGACCAACTGTAAGGGTTAATCCTCCTTTGATGGCTGTGTCTGTAATCAGATGGCCCTACTCAAATGTGCCTTTACATTTATCTACCTTGCAACCTTCCACAGATTTCACTAAAATTACGGGCTTTTCCAACTTTTCTAAGGAATAACAACGTGCTGCTTATATTTACAGGAAAACAAGCACATGAAATGAAACGAGCCCCACAGGACTCAGTGCTCAGCGCCTGGAGTACGGGAAGCCCCCAAAACCAGCTCGTGACGTCATGGTCACTGTCCTCCTCTCCATCCTTCTCATCACCTTCACCATCCTTTTTGAGGGCTTTGGACACACTGCAGAAGGTCACGTTTCCTGCTGCCATGTGTGAGAAAACATAAGGAATCAGAAACATGGCAGAAGAAAGGAAATCTGAAATAATAATTCCGCTTCCTGAAATACAACCAAGAACGTAAAATTGCCATTGGATACTCAAATAGTTATGTTTGTCCTCATAATGAAGACACAAAATTTTTCAAGGATCCTCCCACATCTCTGAGGTCCCTCTGCACTTACTGGGTGACGCCGTTTCTCTGCTGGCTCACAGCCAAGGAGCGCAGATCCAGAGACCCTCCTGTGTCAGCTGCCTGGTGAAGGCTCAGTCTCTGTCCTCAGGATTGAAATTAATAGAGTCAGCTCGGCGCTTCCTGGTTCAGACAACCACAGAGCCTGCGACGCGTGTCGGGATCTGCCTGGACTGCAGTGCTCAGACTGACAGGCTGGGGCGGGAGTGATTACTGACGACTATATGACCATGAGGCTCGACACTCAGAGCTTGTAATTAGCCAATTTAGTGCTCAGCGTCCCAATCTCTAAGGACTTCCCAATGCTAATTCCAGAATGAGGCAAAGGAAAATAAATGTCCACAATAGGTTTGTGTTCTTCCTCTACTGCAGCTAAGCTGATGTATCTTACTCACTTTGGTCTCTTACATACAATATTTAAAAGTCCACCTTTATTTAACTTTTGGAATAAAATACACATAGCAAATCTTATAATACTAGCTATACTAAGTACAAACTTCAAATATTTCAGTTGCATTCACATTGTCCTGACACACTCAATAACACATACCTTCAGGGAATTTTCACTTTCCAAGCAGAAAATTTGTACTGAACTCTAAAATTCCTTGTTTGTCCACCAACATTATGAAATGAAATCTCAAGAGAAATGACAGCCAGGAAAGGACAATATTAACATGACCATGAAGGCAGGACTTGCAGGGCTAGGTGTTAGGTTGCCTTGATTTTTTTAAATTCTACTCAAATAGATGTTGCAGGTCCTGAGACCACACTGTCCTGACCGGGGTCTCCCCAGAGAAATGAAAACGCCCCACTTTTTCAGGCTGGAGAGAAAGAGACTCAGCACAGTGTAGACCGCAGTGCACATCACCAAGGCTGCTGCATTGTTTCCGGGAAATTTTGATGCAGGTGAATGCACATATACTCAAATGCCTGTTCCATAAAATAAGCACACAAATGACAGCTGGGACTCACACGTAAAAAATACTTCATACTTCTCTACAGATTATGGAACTTTCCAGGAAAAAAATTCAGGTTAAGAAAAAAACATACATAAGTGTATAAAAAAAAGAACATGAGACCATCAGCAATATAATATACTTCCCTGTTTTACTTGAGAAATTATCGGAATAGACAAGATTAAGACGATGGTTACCGTTACATAAGAAATCGCCATTTCCACAACCTTGAAGGAAGAAAACTCTAAGACAACACAATCATGCTGATAGGAGTCCAACATGCTAACAAAAATAACAACCAAAACCAAGAACCCAGAAACCACACCTTCGTGATTCTGAGTGAGTCGCAGTGTAGAGATGGCCACAAACTAGTCACAGACCATCGCAGTCCGGGGCAGGCTTCCCACACATAGAAGGACGTGAAAGACAAATCTACGTCAGACAGATCACAAAACTGATGACTGCTGTGAGGCTGGATGTCCACAAATATCTGCGAACCTTGCTGGGGATGAGACATGCTAATCACAGAGGTCTGGAGAGGAGAAGGAGGTCAGGATGTAGCGGTCAGAGTCAGAGCTGACAGCCAGGACGGCGGGTGGGTCCCTGAGCACTGTGACCAGGCACACTGACAGAGCAGTCCAGAGAGGACGAGCTGCAGGTCTGGACCACCAGAGAGCCCCAGAAATGGGATTCTTTGGCGAATGTTAGACTTTTGTTCTTCTACAGAGCCGGGACACTTTTAAAGGGCGAAAGAGTGCCATACAAAAGAAACAAATGCGCACCAAATACTATGTATATTTGGAATCCAAGTTCTCACTAGTAACGTGCACACCTGCGGTGCCTCCATCTTCAGGAATCTAAGTCCCAACAAACCTCATAGTCTCTGAACTGTCCCAGGACTGGATTTCCAGTTAGTCTCTGGTCTCTGTACACACGTCCTGTAGGGACACTCCTCTGAACAATGTAGAAGACCAAGAACATTTGAGATGTTGAGTCCCTGATCACAGCAAAACACTATCTACCTTTATTTTTTTTTCCAACAGTGCATATTTATTATTCATGAGTGGTCAAAAGACTTACAAGGGCCATTATTATTAGTATAACCACATATGAAATATCACTTAGTGACATGGAGTGAAAAGGACAAGTTATATATTTATATTAAAAATATACACATACACACTCTCAAATGTTTACCATACACTGCTACAAAGCAGGAGGCATCAGGCTGCAGAAGTTCTGCTACACATAGCATGTTGAAGTATCTCAAGCACAAAAATTGTACATAAGTTGCAAAAATAAAGTTTCTCTCTTCAAACATTTTGATCTGAGCTCAAGCAAATAATGAACACCAGCAATTTTTATACAATTTCACACATTTGAAAATAATCAACATACAAGAGTCACCAGCTGCAAAAACAAACAAACCCTGAAAATATGAAAGTCAGTGGAGTGAGCAATGCACTTCATCCAAAGTAAGTTTACAGCAGATCTGTTTCATCCTGGATTCCAGATATTCAAGAATCTTAATTTTACTCTAACTGCAAATTAAGCCAGAAGAAAATGATAGAGAAAAATCTTTAATGCAAAGAAGGCATCAATGCCCTTTAGTTTCTTTATACACCTTCACCAGCGCAAGGGCATCCTTTACCTGATAAACCGTGAGTCACAATTGAAGAGTACTCATACAAAACTATTTCCCTTTTTTCTTTAAAAAGTGCCACATACTGTACTTTTCAATGAAACAAAAGAACACAAATACACATAAACTAATGGAAAACCGTTTGTCTCTACCTCTTGTCAATGAGGAAAAGTCAGAGGGATTCTTTAATTCCCATGCGAAATGGTGTTTGCTGGCTGATGCCCAAGGGCTCCAATTTGGAGCAATCAAGCTGAGCATTTCTTGGGTGTTGTGCTCCTATGACAGGGCTGTCAGTAATAGGTCATAAGTGACTGCTAGGGCGGTTGAAAGCATCTGGAATTGCACATGCCATTTCATACTCAGTCATCTGTTCATTGCCAGACCAGTGGAATGTTCCCTTAATTGAGGGATCCAGCATTCTCTTCTCTGCTAGCTGTTGACATGCAGTGGCTACATCTCTGATGTGAGTGGGAAACCTTTGCTGCCAGTGGTCCATGTTTGCAGATTTGTTGCTAAACTGCACTTTATCAAACATAACAGTTACAGCACTTTCTTCAAGCTTTTCAACCTCACCATACAGAACAGGAATTCTCAAAAGAGCAGCTTCTAAATTATTCTCTAGGAAAGCCTTCTCTCCTTCCAATTTTGTTTTGCCATACAAATTTAGGGGAACTGGTATGTCTTCCTCCCTATAAGGTGGATTTGTTCCATCAAACACATAATCTGAGCAAATATAGAAGAGAAATGCTCCAACTGCAACTGCTTCCTTTGCTAAATTCCCAGAAGCATCCCCATTAAGCTGAGAAGCAGCATCTGGCTGATTCTCCACAACATCTGGTCTCCTCTCTGCTGCACAATGTACATGAGGCTGAAAATCGTGAATAATGTGATGAACTGCTTCAGAATCCAACAGATTAACCTGTTCAAATTTTGGCCTTACTCTTCTAAAACCACAACCAATGGCATGCCAGTTGTTCTGCTGAAATTCTTTGTACACAGCTCTACCAAGAAGCCCAGTGTGGCACCAGTAACCAGAGCTGCCTACTGGGGACGTTACTTCCTCCTGTTCCCTGTCTTCTAGCATTTTGGGCATGACTACAGTTATTGTGGGAAAACAGACCGATGAGTCTTAGCGTCTGCCAGCTCCGACCGGGTCTTTGTCTCCTCTGCCTACACAAAGCTCAGGCAGGCAAAACATGAGGCGCCTCTCTACTTGACCTTTTAAATTAGCATTGCGATTCCAATCCCGGAATCTTGTGTGTTTTTCCACAGTGCAGTAAGCTGGCAGCTGATTTCTTGGCCTGAGGCTGAAGTCCTAACTATTCCAGAGGCCTGAGGCAGGAGGATCTTGCTGTCTACCTTTTGACACAACAAGGCATACAAAAAATATTCTTCTTTCTCCAGGAAAAAATGTTTCTCACTAAAGCAAATGAGGGAGCAAGGAAATATATTTTAATTTATTCTAAGAAAATGGTACAAACTCCCTTGATTTACTATTTACAAACAGTAAGAGTGTGGATTAGAATACGTGAACAACAAATAAAGACAATTGTTCATGATCAGAAAAAATTATTTTTTTCTCTTTTCTGTGCTCTGCAGTGACCTGCTGAAACTGTTTCATTATTTTCCTTGTTTACTCATACACGGTTGTTGTACATAATAAACACATTCATTGATTTTCTCATCATAAAATTTCTACTTCCAGTTAAAGGCCTTATCACCAGAAAAGTTATACAGGCAGGATTTTGTGCATCGCTCTTAACCCCAGTGACAGACTTTCTCATCCATCCTTGTGGTGCATGAATTGAAACTGTCCTACCTCAGCCACATGAGACATATTCAGGACCAAGATTTTGTCCCCTCCCCTGATTATCTAATTGGGAAATACTAAGAAAGATAAAAGCATTTGCTATTATATTTAAAAATACCAAGCAATTTTGCCATATGTTATAATGGGACAATGGTGCCCTACTTTAGATGGTTGTTCCTGACAATATTTTAATGCTTTTTCAGTTGATCATAATATTGGGTCTCAATCCCATTTAACAATACACATGAAATGATAGAGCCCTATAACCATGATGGGAAGCTAAATCTGGTTGAATCACAATAATACCTGAATCTGAAGTTCACCATGGTCTTTTCTTTATTTTATTTTTCTTTTGGTTGTTTGTTTTGTTTTTGGTGCTGGGGATCAAACTCAGGGCCTCGTGCTTGCTAGGCAAGCCTTCTACCACTGAGCAAAACCTCCAGCCCCTCCATGCTCTTTTTCTTTTTGTTTAAATTTTTTTATTTTTACCAAGAACATGTATTGGTACATTATATACATAATGATCATAATCAATATGGTCATTTTGTACCTGTACATGATGTATCTTGGCTTTCCCCCCTCTTCCCCTCCCCTCCCTTCCATTAACCCAC
>PVJO010019109.1:0-34791 GCA_004026905.1 Hystrix cristata | reverse complement strand
TCCCATGTGGGTTGAGAGTTTCCTGGTTCTTTACATGCTGAGTAATTTTAATTTGTAATATTACAGTCTTGCATCCCATAATTTTGGCCACTTTCTGAAGCAGTTCTGGAAGTCCTCTTTCATGAGTATCTTTAATTGCATTGTCCTGGTGCTTTGATGCCCTGAATCAAAATTTCACTTCAAAATATTTAACTTTCACCGTCATTTTGATTGGGGAAGAGCCAGAAGTCGCGCGGTGCCAGATCTGGCGAATGAGATAATGAGGACACACTGATGTTTCTACAAACCTGCCTTTCCACTGGCTGGCTCTAGGCAGCAGCATTCACTGTAATTTTTCATCAGAGGTGGTAAAGACACTCGGGAAAGAGGACTTCCGGAATTGTTTCAGAAAGCAAACAGTGAGGGATAAGTGTACTCAAAGGCAGGAGAACTATTTTGAGGATTAAGAGCAAACTATCTTTTACTGTAATACATTTTTTAAATTGAAAAATTCACCATATATTTTCATCACACGTCATAAGCCTGGCTTGGACTCTCTGAGAAGGGATATCAATTTTTCCAGCTCAATAAATACTTATTTTATGACACCCGTGTGTCAGATGCCTTGCTAGCCAACGGTCCAGAAGCCCACTATGTAATATGTATAAGACAGATCAATAACATAGTGTTCTTTTCAAAATTAATTTCACTAGCATAATATAGATTCTATAAAGGAACATCTCAAAACTATAAATAGTATGATTATTGAAATGTAAAAGATCTTATTTTGGGTGATTCTTTTCAGATTACTCAGAGTACAGTTAGCGTTTATTCATTTGTTTAGCAGAAGGTATGATTTTGATTATTCTTTACTCTCAAGGAAAGGCAGTGGGAAAAAAGAGGAAGAAAACGTGAAAGAGGAGGAAGAAGTTCTGACAGTACTAAAACCGATTGGAGGAAGCAGCCTTGATAAAGAATGGTACCCTCCTCCCGACCCGGCCTTCTGTACATATGTGTGTGAAGTGACCAAATTGATCCTGCCCATCATCAACATTAAAGAGCAAATCGAGGTCCTCGCCGAGTAAGTTCTCTCCAAACAGCCACAGTTTTAATGCATTATTTTTAGTGGTACATTTTGCAGTTCATAATGTTTACATTCTTTGTGGGGAGTTAGTACATGCACATAACACATCTCGATTCCTTTTTTCACCCCCTTTCCCTCCCCTCCCTTGCTCCACTTCTTGATCCTCTTCCCCTTTGAGAAACATCTACCTCTCTATTCCCTATTATCTATCTTTTATTTTGCTCTTTATTTACATTTTGGTTTTCTCACATGAGACAGACCATGTGATACTTAAACTTGTGTGTCTTAAATATTTCACGTAACATTTTGGTCTCAAAATGTATTCGTTTTTGTACGAATGATTCAAGTTTATCATTCTTTATGGCACAGTAGCACTCTACTAGGTAGGTAAATATATTTTCTTTATGCATTCATCTGTTGATGAACATACAGGCTGCTTCCAAGATTTAGCTATTATAAATTGCACTGTTATAAGTATGGGTATAAATATATCACTGTGATATGATGTCTTTAACTCTGTTGGGAAGATACCTGGAAGTAGAATAGCCAGGTCAAATGGTATTTCTAGTTTTAGTTTTTTGAGGAATCTCCATACTGATTTCCATAGTGGTTGTACAAGTTTATACTCCCACCAACAATGTAGAAGGGTTCCTCATCCCCCAGAACCTCGCCAGCATTTGTTATTATTTGATTTCTAGATGATAGCCATTCTTTCTGGAGTAAGACAGAATCTCAGTGTTGTTTCAATTTGCATTTCTCTAATGGCTAGCAATGTTGAGCATTTCTTCATGTATTTATTGAAGATTTGTACTTCTGTGAAGTGTCTATTCGTTTCACTTACCTTTTTTTTTAATTGAATATCTTATTTTGGGGGGTGTGATTTTTTTGAGTTCTTCATATATTCTAGATATTAGTCCTCTGTGTGAGGAATAGCCGGCAAAGATTGTTTTCTCATTCTGTGGGTTGTCTTTTCACTTTGTTGGTTGTTTCTTCTGCTGTGATGGTTTTTATTTGATGTAATCCCATTGTTGATTCTTGGTACTACTTCTTGTGCCACCAGGGTTCTGTTCAGAAAGTCCCTGTCTACACCTATGACTTCAAGAGTTTTACCTATCTTGTCTTCCAGCAAGTTAAATCTTTCTGTTTTAACATTTAGTTTTTTAATCCATTTTGATTTTAGTTAGCACACCATGAGAGATATGGATCTAGATTCAACCTTCTGCACGTGCTAGCCAGCACCGTTTATTAAAGAAGCTATCCTTCTTTTAGTGGATTTTTGTTCAGGGAATTCTTGAGAAATCTTCCATAATGAAATTAAACTTTACAGCACTCTAGCTCTGACTCTGAAGCAGAAACATAAAGAATTGAAAAAATCCGCAGTGTCCACATAAGCTCACTTTTCCATGAACAATCAAAGCCAAGAGCTAGAGATTACTTACAGAAAAAATTTCATCTTTTTCTCCAGCCAAACCATGCAAAGCATCTTTCTGTGTGATCTTAGAGGAGTTACAAATGAATCAAAAGTTTGAGAATGAAATAATCCCTTAAGTATATGAAGTGCTCATAATGTTAAAAAAATTCATAATATGAATTATTTATAAACTCTAATTTTTTTTAATGCAAATAACCCTATTTTTGGGTGTTTTGTGTCTGGCACTGTTCTGATGTGGGGTGTGAGCGTTCTCAGTGCTAGCTGCCGGGCAGCTCGGGGTTCTGTGAAGTTGTCGGCTCTGGCAGTGGTCACCCGGAACCCGCTGGGAAAGGCCGAGAAGGTGCCTGGGAGGCCGGAGTGGAGCGGAGGGCCTAGCGGGTGAGCAGCTGGCTGGGGCGCCAGCTGCAGTCTCCGCGGGAGTCTGCACCTCCTCCAGGCAGCAGCGAGTCGCGTCCCAGCTGCCAGACCACTGGCTTTTGTCAGCCAAGACTGGAAGGGGACACTGGGCACCTTAAGTTTTCCTGACGTCCTTGAGAAGTGATGACTCCAGCAGATCTCCAATTCGGCTCCTGAGAACATCTGTCAAATTACCCACGCTTTTCACCCTCCCTTAACCTGGGCAGGAAGCAGGCTAGCTAGAGAGAGCAGAAGTCGGGCCCTGCCTGGCTTCCCCGGCTCGACCCTCTTCCTCGCGCTTTCCCGCTGATCTTCACAGAGCTGCCAGAGGAAGTTGTATGAAACTTGCCTTTATCCAAGCGCAGGAGGCCACTTAGTTGACGCAGGATTTTCGCAGGCGTGTTTATTAATGCCTTCAGTGAGAGCCACAGTGATGAGAAGACCCCGCAGCTTCCCACCTCCATCGTCACCCACCACAATGCTGCCTTTTATTCTGTTTCTTGCTCTTTTTTTTCCCTTGCTCCTCTTCCTCTCTCTCCACAGTGTTATGTAGAGTCATGTCTTCTTCTAAATTAAAAAACACATATATATCGTCCTAAAATAAGAGCTGGATGCGGCGACACGCATCTGTAATCCCAGCACTGGGGTGGAGGTGGATTGCAAAGCAAGAAGATCGCTGTGAGTTCCAGGCCAGCCTGGGCTACATAGCAAGAACCTGTCTGAAAAACACTAAAAGAAAAAAACTGAAATATACATAAAATTGTACAATTTGAAAATGGCTGTGAATCTAATAGGACATGTATCTCTTTGGATTATCTCTCAGTTTTAATTCCTTGACAGACCACTCATGTTAATACAATGCCTTGGCTTTCACATTAAAATATTTTAAAATACTTTCCAAGAATGAGATAACTTTTAAAATTATATTTATATTTAGTGTGATATTGATTTGCATCTTTGGCATCTTGCTACACACATTGGGAGATTAGTTTTCATTTTCATCTTCACATTGAATGAAATTACTAGAATTTCAATTTATGTATAAATATGATGGTTTGAGTATAATAAGCATAATGTTAAATTACACATTACAAGTTGTTTCTTTTTTTTTTTTTTTTTTTTTTTTGGTGCTGGGAGTGGAACTCAGGGCCTTGTGCTTGTGAGGCAAGCCCTCTATCCACCGAGCTAAATGCCCAGCCCCTACGAGTGCATTTTTGAAAGCAAAGCAAACAATAAAAATCAAAGGTAATGTGGTTTTTACATGTATAGTTGGACATATAAACAAAAAGCATCCAAAGTGAGATGTTAAAATTGATTGATTTTATCTTAATGTAATTAACACAGGTATGTGGCAGAAAAGATGGGTGGTAAGATTCCAAAAGACAAACTACATGCTTTCAGCTGGGAACTTCATATAAGTGAACTAAAATTTCAGTTTAAATCCAATGTCATACCAATTGAGTATATCAAAAAAAGGAATCTTCTACCATCAAGCTTTGCTTTTTAAGGTACAGTATTTAAGATATCTCTGTCCTATTTGTCATTAGATTAAGATGGTTTTTCTATACCATATTGGAATGAACCAGTTGCTAACATTTACCTAGATTACATCAGTCTTATTTATTGAGATCTATGCATATTTGACATATATAAAATATATAACATAGGGGTTGGGGATTTGGCTCAGTGGTAGGGCGCTTGTCCAGCAAGTGCAAGACCTTGAGTTTGATCCCCAGCAACTCCCCTCAAAAATATATATAATATCTATACATATATGTATACAAATGTATATACACACACTTGCATTCAGCAGGCTACTGGAAGCATATTCATTCAACATTTATCACATACCTACTATAGGCCAGGGCTTCTACTAGGTTATGGGAGTATAGAGATTCTAGAGCATAGAGACACTAAAGTGACAGTCCCTGTATTCAAGGGTGCCCAAGCCAGGCATCTTCCAACTAGTGTGAGGGAAGATTTCAGAGAAGGAAGTATTGGAGGCTACATAAGATTTCATCAGGAAGAGAAAGACAAGATTGCTGTAAACAGCAAAATATCCTTATGCAAAGTAACACAAGGAGGAGTCAGTGGTTCACTTGAGAAATTCGAGTAAGTTTTTAGATGGAAAAGGGGAAGGGTTGGGTGAGGTCAGAGGCCCGATCACGAAGCGTCCTGTGAATTTGCATATCATCCTAAAATCTCTGTGTAGCCACCCAAAATTGTCAAGGGTGGAGGGCAAACATGGTTTTGAAGGACTATTCAGGCAACAGAATGGGAAAGAATTAGAGCAAGACCACAGGCAGGGAGACTGATTAGAAGGTGGCCAGACCAGGAAGCCCGGATGACCTGTACTGACTAAAGCCGAGTCATGTGGATTTGGGTGAGGGGATGAATTTAGAGGGAGATTTAGGAGATACAACCAAAAGGAGTTGCTGGCTCCCCAGGTGTGTGTAAGAGACTGCGTGAGAAGAATGGGATGATTTCCAGACTCCGGGCAGGGAAATGGGAGGATGACATTATTCACTGAGGTGGGGCACTAGCGAAGGACCGGGGTCAGAAGAGGAGGTGATCTTTTGTTCCATCCTATTTAATAGCCAGCATGTCATGGGAGATGAGCAAAATTTCCTGGACTATAGATGGAGTGTATAAATTCCAACCTTCTCTCAAATACCTAAAACCTCGTTGCACGCATTTGTATCTTCCCTCCAGTTTCACCCAAATCCTACTTATAAATAACCTCAATGCCTTTCCTGTTTCCTTGCATTTCTTGCTCTATTGGTTCTTCTTTCTCTCCTGTCTTAAATCTCTTTCTCTCCATTAGCTGTTTCCCCTTTAATATCTAAACACACTAATGTCTGCAATATATAAAGAGAAAATATAAATCTTTCTTCATAATATCTATAACTACTATAATAGTTCCTATTATCATGACAGCCATCATTTTGAGCTATGTGCCAGGCACTCAATAAATGTAATTGTGAAGAGTCTCAAAAATGCCAAAGATGGAAATTATTACCCATATTTTAAAAAGACAAGAAAACTGATACTTAGAAAAATAATGAACCCAAGGTCAACCAGAGGTGGAACTATTCATGCTGTCTGAATAAACAAAACCTACCACACTGCATCTGCCCAGAGATAATTTTCATTGCTGATCAGAATTATGCATCCTATCAAGCCCTCATCCCTCCTTGACACACATCTCATTTTTCCTCGACTCACTGCCCTCACTCCCACCCTCTCAGTAAGGACCACAGTGACCTCTTCATTGTCTGTCTCCCTTAATCTGTCAAAGAATTTGTCACAAGCCATTCTCTTCCTTTGACACCACTCTCTGCACTTGCTTTTGTCCTCTCTTGCCTGTCATCTTCGTCTCCTTTAAGATGTCTTTCCTTCTACCTCTGTCTTAAATGTTGCGGTTCCTCTAGGTTCTGAGCCAGGCACTCTTCTAATCTCCATTCACATGGCCTGAAATAGGACTGAAATACCTAGTTTTCAGGTCCTTTCCTGCCTCCCTCGAACCTCTCCTGACTCCAGGTCTGAGTATCTGATGACCCTCCAGCTAGCACCATGTGAGTGTTTCATGGGCACTGTATTAGACAGCATAGCTGCTACAGCAAAACACTACAAACTGCAGATTTAAGCAGTAAATATTTAGTTCTCAGTATCATAGAGGCTGAGTCCAAGATCAGTGTGCCACAGACTCAGTGTCCAGGAAGTGCCCTTTTCCTGCCTCACAAACAGCTGCCTCCTTGCCATATTGTCACATGGCAGGGAGAGGGCTCTGGTCTCTTCCTCTTTTAAGGGCACTCAGGTCACTATGGGATCCCACCCATGTGACCTCATCTAAGTACAATCATCTCCCAAAGGCTCCATTTCCAAATGCCACTATGCTGGGGATCAGGAATTCAACATGATTCTGGGGGGACACAGGTTCAGCCCATAGCTCACTTTGCCAAACTGAATACAAAAGAAATTTGTGACCTCCGACCTCAACAGGGTCATGAAATTAGTTACCCAGAATGCTCCCACCACTGAAATCATGAATACCAGTATTCACGGATGAAAATATTTTATGCTTCCACCCGAACTATACTTAGCTTTTTTTTTTTTTTTGGCAGTACTAGAGATTGATCCAAGGGCCTTCACACTAAGCACCATCCTTAGCCTGCTTTTTAAATTTTGAGATAGCGTCTCACTAAGTTGCTAAATTCCCTGGGCCAAGCTCAGATCTTCTAACCTCAGCCTCCCAGCTGTAGTCAACTCTTCAGCACCCCCATTTTCTTCCACTTGGATGACTCCCATTTGGCTTTACTTGCCCCTTACTGTGCACAACCCTAACTGACTGTCTCACTTCCCTAATTTCCCCCCTCCCCTCTTCTGTTCCCTGCCTCCCCAGCTAACCTGGACCAGTCTTACACTCAGGCTACACAGCCCAACAGTGGGGAAGGCCACAGCACGTCCCGGGCATCCAGACTCAGGGGGACATGCCCAGAGTCACCCTTTCCCAGCTCCTCGTCACAGGCTTGTTCCTGGTTTTCTCCCACAGCTGTGCCCCGTATCTGTCCTTTTGTCCAGGCCTTTCATCTACAACCTCTTCACTCCAAGCAGATGACCTTGCGTCCCACTTGAAAAAGAAAATAGAGGCTTCCACATGCAATCTCATTAGTTCAGTGGTTCACTTGGAGACGCTGCCCTAACATTGCAAACTCGGAGACGGAGACCCTGGTTGTCACCTTTGGTCACCACTCATGGTGACCTAGGCATAGTATCTGACCTCAGTTTTACTGCCTATAAAATGGGGAATAGTAGCTATTCCGCAGGGTTGTTTTGATGATTTAAAGTGCTTTGACAAGGGAGTAAGAGATCAACAGAGGTTTTTGGGAAAACATCCTATAATTATATATATTCTTTGGTCTCTGTACCTCCTGGACCATGAGGGCCATGTGTTCTGACACCATTTGTGTTGTAGCTGAGAGCTTACTGGGTAGTATCAGGCTAGACAGAATGTAAAGTCCTGAAAATCACAATCGTGTCTTAAACATCTCGATCCACCCAAAGTGACGTGGTGCAGCCGTTCTGTAGCAAGCAAGCAATAGGCTACATTAATATGTGAATTTGTAGGTTATTTAAACATCACAATTCTTAACCTCTGGTACTGCGTAGCATTTACTAAGTACTTACTCTTAGTGCTTGACATGTGTCAGTTCATTTCATCTTTACAATTACTGAGTGAGGAACGGGCTGGCTGTTTTCTCACTTCACGGAGGATGAAATGAGCAACAGGGAGCACAGACAGGCTGAGACGTTTATTTGTGGGGAGCGGTCAGGAAGCTGACATCTAAACCCAGGCAGTCCAGCCCAGCCCTTTTGTCTTTATCATGTGGCCTAGAAGTTTCCAGATTGTTTTAAAGATAACTAAAAAGAAGAAACCCCAAAGCGGGAGAAATCAGGGCAATTTGAAGAGACAGTGTCCAAGGAACAGAAGCCACCTCTAGTGAGGTAGCAGCCAGAGCCCCAGAAGGAGCAGCCACTCGCAGCTCTGCTTCTCCTGCAGCCCATCACCTGTCTACATCTCACAGAACAAACTGGCTAGAAATAGGTCTCCACAGCTGTAGTGTGTCCATTCATCCCTCTGCATGTCACAGCCCAAGAGCAGCCTCGACATGTGGAGAGATCGACAAACACATGACAGCAGAGAGCCCACGGAACAGCTTTCCTCCGCCCACCTTATCCATCACGTGTGGATTCAGTCCAGTGCGAGCGCCTGGAAACTGTCCCTTCCCAGCAGGACCCACACAGACTTTGAGGCTCCAGAATCTTGAAGAACTGGGACGTCTCAGAGCTGAGTGGTCTTACCACAGTAATCCTTATCTCTCAGCCTCCTATCTGAGCGTTTCTGCACAAGTGTTGTCTGCTTCACCTTCAACTGAGGCAGGTTTTACAACTAAAGATCTTTCCCTCTCTCACCCTGGGCTGCGGCTTTCTTGTTTTCCCTGCAGGCTCTGGCTGATAGGATTGCTGTCGGCTGCTCCCTGGTTCGAGGGGAGTATGGCCGCGCTTGGAACGAGGTGAACCTGCTAGACCAGTCTCGGAAGGGGGTGACCGGGGGCCTCCCTGCGCCAGAAACCTACATCGTTGACCTCATGTTCCATCCTGGGGAACTGATGAAGTTAAGAAGCAGGGAGGCCAGTCTCTACTGTTTTCTTTAAACTATAGAACGAGCATGAAGGATTCAAACAAGGAACTTACTATGTACGCTAAGTTCACCGGTTGAATTCCTTTAAATAAAAGTATTAGTAATGTTCAATCTGTGTTTTCTTCTGATTTCAGGCTTGTGGCCTGTGTTCAGGGTCTTATTGGGTCATTCTATGGTTACTGTCCCTCACATCAAGGTTACTGTGGTTGAAACCAACCCAGCCCACTTCTCCTCAGGGGCGCATCAGTCACTTAAGAATCTTGCACACAAGACTCAGCTGCTCCTCCCAGGACAAGCCGGCGGCCCATCACAGTCCTCCTTCATGCCCACAGTGCTCCGGGAGAACTTGGTTAAATAAACTCAGTGCATTTTTAATGTCTTCAGTTGCCTTATCTGACTTACATTAAGATCTTGACAGTTTGTTATTTATAGATCTACTTTAGTATCGCAAATTCCTTTCTAACATTTTCTGTTCATGCTTTTAAAAAGTGACCATTAAGAACACTATTTAAATATACTTCTCTGAGTTAAAAATAGTTCTAAGCAGCCAGGCACAGTGGTGCATGCCTGCAATCCCACCAATCAGCAGCTGAAGCAGGAGGATCACTATTTGCCTGGGCGGCAGAGCAAGACCCTGTCTCAAAATAAAACAAAAGGTTTGTGGATTTAGCTCAGTGGAAGGCCTCAAGTTCAGTCCCTAGTGCCACAAATACACACACGCACACACGCACATGCACACACAGAGTTCTAGGGCCTGGGTGTAGTTCAGTGGTAGGGTACTTCCTGAGTATGCATGGGGCCCTGGGTTGGATCCCAGTACCACAAAAAACCAAAAAGTTCTAAAAAATATTTCCCTAGAATGTCTTTGTCTTCACTATGTTAATTGCAAAATAAACCAGTTCAAAAGAATTAGGATTTGTTCTTACGCCTTTTAATACCGGGCCACAAAAACATAGTTCTAAATTAATATAACTTAAAAACTAGCAGTTGGCACTTTTTGAAATATAAAAATATAGTAAATATTTGTTGAGGAATTGTGTTTTCAGAATTGAGCATCAAAGTAATAAATTCATCTCACGAAGTATATACTTCTTGGCCTAAAGTTTACCTGTCTAGTCATTTTCTTATAAGGTATTTTAAAGTGAGCTTGATTTTAGAAATTAATGTTAAGGTTTTTTTTAATGGATCCATCTGTAATTTCAACGAATACGGTTTTTTCATTTTGGAGTAAAGTTCCTTATTTCATGTAGTGTGGTAATTCTATTTATCATGCAATTTCATGAAATTGGAGCGTGGATTATAGGACACAAACCTGTCTCAGCATTTTCAAGTCTGTTTTGATCCAGAAAACATTTAAAGTGGATTACAAAGATATATAGGGCGTAACAAAATGGAAATAAATGAAAAATAAGCATAAGTACAGGAAAGAAAGTTCAAGACCAGGAATAAATTGAGAATTCAAAATACATGCATGAAAATGATGATATATGAAAATTTGATTCAAGCTCCGTAGCAGCCAGTGTGGAGAGAAACGTTATCTGTTGTGTGATATATATATACCCAGGTCCGCTAGATAAAACTACAGAGCAGTCTCTCAGAAGGAATAAAAACCAGGAGCTTAATAGTGACAGGGAAATGTAATATTAAAAAAAGTGACTAGTTAGTCCTGAGAAGGATTTTCATGGGCGAATGGCCTAACATCGAAGTGGAATTAGCTAAGATTTCTAGGCAGAGCTGCTGTGTAAGGTGCCAATTTTTTAATCTGCTGCACGCCAAAGACATTTTGTTTGCTTGTTTATTTTTGCATCTTTGAGACAATTATGTCTAATATCTCTCCCAAGTAAGTTCTAGATAATTATTGAACAGGAATAGTTTAAACTGTGTTTTCTGACAGGTCTTTGAACTTCATCCGTGCTGTTTTACCAGTTAAATGTAGAGCCATAAAATTTAATAGTCAGCCAATTATAAAAAGAAAATACATTTGCAATAACAACACATGTTATGAAATGGCTAGAAATAAATTTAAGAAATAAACAAGAAAAACTACAAAAGTTTAATGGAATGTGAATAAACACAGCAGAGAGACACAGCATGCTCTTTGATGGGAAACTGCTGGGTAAAGAGTTTGGCGATCCCTGTAGTAGCGTATGTAGTCGCTACAATTTCTGTTAGAATCTCAATTCATTTCTTTCCTGGACTTGACAGGTAGACAGCAAAATGTATCTAGAAGAATGAAATGTGTATGAGTACCAAGAATATTTTGAAACAGAATAATGTAGAGGAATTGATTCTATCACCTATCAAAACCTTTTTTAAAAGCAGAAAAAAGTAAATTAGTGTGGTAAAGGTACAAAAATTAAGACTCCAGACACAGATTTAAATATGCAGGTGAAATTTAGCTGATAAAGACAACATTTTTTTCCTTTTTCTTTTTTCCCCCTGCAGTGGGAAAATGATAGCTTATTCAATAAATGGTACTGGTAAAACTGAAATTTTAGCAAAAGGAGATCCTTTCTGTGTGGGAAAATTAAAACCAGAAGCCGTAAAAGAATATTTATGACAAGTTTAGTTATGTAAAACTTTTAAATTCTCAATAGCAGAATACACTGGAAGCACAATTACAGTAGGGAGAGAAAACTGCAGCAAACAAAATGTCAATGTCCTTAATAAGCAAAGATCTATATACATCACTAAGCAAAAGGCAATCTACTTGGAAAATAGATGAAGACAGCTATGCGTTTCTACAGGCGTAAACAATTCCCAGTCCTCAACAACTTAAGTAAAAGGTCTTTTATCACATGAAGGGTCAAAAGCAAATCAACAGAAAGGACTGTGCTCCACACAGCCATTCAAGGCCCCAAGATGATAGAAGCCTGACTCGGTTTGGGTACAGCTTGTTTCCCAAAGATTCCTGTGCTGGAGGTTTGATCCCTCATGTAATGCTGTGAGAGATGGTAGAACCGTTGAGAGTCTGGGCCTCATGGGAATTGATTCGGTCATGACCACCCTCATGAAGGGATTAATGCTGGTCTCCTAGACTGGGTTAGGTCTCACAGGCATGGTCTCACAGGCATCTGTCTCTCTCTGTCTTGCTCTCCTGCCATGCAATGTTATCTACCATGTTGTTACACCACCAGGTGCAGAAATCATAGTGATTAAATTTTCCAGCCACCAGAATCATAAACCAAATCTCTTTTCTTTATACATTACCCAGCATCAGGTATTTTGTTACAGTCACATAAAACAGTCTAAGACAAAGTCCCTTCATGTTGTAGCTATGCTATATGAAGTCTATGACCTTCTTAGTCACTGAAGTAGGAGAAGAAAGTTCTACCTTTCTGCTTTAGGGACTACATGCTTGGGTGGGAATGGTATGTGATGTGGAGAAAACCAGACCTAGACAATATGAGAGTGATGTCTGAAATACAGAGAATTGAGTTCTAATCCTGACTGTGGTTTAAAAATCCAAAGCCCAGACAACTCTTGTTGTTGTGAGGTTCTGGAACAATTTCTATGCCATAACTTTTAATTGTTATTCTGTCAGAATCATAAACCTGAGTTTCACTTCTGGGGATCCAAACATTTCATTAAAAATTCATATCTAACTTTAGAAGCAGGTATTAATGAAGTGGAGGAATGGGCAGTTGGATAGAATCTGTGATACAAGGTCCCAGTCTCTGAGCATGCACCATGATGAAGATTCGAGTCCTTCTGTGCTCTCAGTATGTGGATGCTAGATTTCAAATGTATTCTTTCCTGGCTGAGGAGGAAGCATTATCCTCCATAAAAATCTTGGAGGAATTTGCTCAAGGAATATGTAAAATCATGAATCCTTGTTTGTTTCTCACCAGGCATCACCATAGTATTCATCTGCCTAAGGAAGGAATCTGGAGATGGGAGGTAGGGGGTTCATGGAATGGTGTCTTTTCGCATCATTTAGAGCCTATGGTACACACACTGTTTTTTGGCATCAGTTAAAGTCTATAATGCACAAACTCAAATGAAAACTGTCTAAAGATTATATGGAAAGTATCACTGTTCTTGGAATATTCTTTTCTTGTGTCAGTTCGCATAGGAATTTGTATTTACAAGTACTTTTTTTTTTTTCTTTTGTGGTGCTCGGTATTTAATTTAAAGCCTTCAAGCTGAGCTACAGCCCCAGGCCTTTTTGGCATTTTTTTTATTTTGAGACAGCTAAATCACCCAGGCTAGGCTTGAACTTGCAATCCTCCTGCCTCAACCTTCTAGAGTGTAAATGTACTATTCTTTATTGAAACTAACTTGAGTATAACACAGATTGCTAGCAAAAGCTCTGCTTAGGCCTTTAATTTTAAAAGCCATGGACATAATTAGTTTAATCATAAATGTGGATTTCACTTCCAACAGCGGGCATCAAAGTCTCGAGTATGATGATATTAATATAGAATTCAAATAAAGCTCTGATGGAAGTCAGACAATACAAGAGACCTGTAGGATCTGCCAGTAAATAAACCGTGAATCACAATTTAAAAATTAAAGCACTGTTGAAAAAGTTAAAGAAATTGTATTATAGTGATTTTATTTATAGGTTCAATCAGGCTTTATTATTGAGAGGTCACATAAGTCCTATAGGGAAAAGCCCAGCTGTTTTGGGTTCAGAGTTGAGAATAAGTTCTGCTTCTCCTTCTTTCTGGCCATATAATCTTGAGAAAATGACTTAACCTTTCTTCAGAGTTCACTCAGTTCACTCTTCTGGAAAGTGGTAATAAATAGTAATAGCACATATTTATGTATTGTTTACTATGCACCAGAGGGCTTTTTATGCAGTGCTAACTCTTCCAGAACCCCTGTGATGTAACTCACAGTTAACAAGAAAGAAAATAGAGGCACAGAGAAGTTAAGTAATTTAGCCAAGATTGGCAAGACTTTGAATCTGAACCTAATTTGACTCCAGAGGCTGGGTTTGTGCTTCTGATTGTGCATATAAATACAGGTGTGTACGGGGTAGGGATATGCATGTGTGTGTGCCTGTGTGCGTGTGTATTTATAGCTTCCTATGCTTGCATAATGTTCTATTCTATTTACTTTTGGCATGTCTTAAGAGAATCCTTTATTCCCCAAGTCTGTCTTTTCTTTTGGATTCCTGCATGAAGCCAGATAGTAACTATTTCAGGCTTTGCAGGCTATATAGTCTCTGGTATAGCCACTCAACTCTCACTGTAGTCCACAGCAACCTTAGATCATTGCTAGACAGTGTTTACTAAAACAGATGGTGGCCAGATTTGGCTCACAGACCGTCATTTGTCAAACTTTGCTTTAGACAATGTGCATTCTGAGGGCCTGGCCACAGAAAGAGCACTACTTAAGCCAGTCCCTTAGCTAAGCATCCTGCCTGGCATTTTGTCTTTCTTTCTTGGTTTCTCTGGGTTGTAAGATAACCTACTTAGGATAAATCCAATGGATCCTTTATTTTTCAATAAGGATGAGGACAAAGTTGATTTAGCTACATAAGAAAACGAACCTTCTTGTCTTCTGTACTGCTGCTAAAAACAGAAGGTCTATGATTTTACACTACTTGCAAGTGAACCCCCAACATGTTATGTTGCTGGCATAAGACATGAGATACCTGGGTCAGAGACAAAGGACTTTATTACTCACAGCAAAGCAAGCAGCTGGAACAAGCCTATTTGTGAAGATTCTCTTTGCTACCAAGTCCCAGGAGAGCAATGCAGACAGGCACTGATAGATATATGCCAATGCAGTGGGTTGTATAACAGGAGAACTCTGAGCTGAAGGAATCCATATTATTCATAACAGTGAGGGAGACATTGATTCTACATTCCAAGGTTGATCACTAACAATTGAAATGCAAGTCTGAGACAAAGAGCAGTTGAGAAGACATACAGAAAAAAAGAAAGGGATGCCCATGAGGAATTCTTACAGTGTACAAGACTTTGTGGGATTTCTTATCTATAAAATAGAAATGACTGATACACGCGTGTGTGGGTTTGCTGTAGTCAGTACCCCTGATATATATTTATACATGTTTTATAATAATATACTAAATTGGAATATATATTACATAAAATGTTCATATATATGACCTCCAACTGCTCCTTGCTATGAATCCCTCCTTGCCGATGCTGTATTCTGAATTGTGCCCAAAACCTCTCCCTATGGCAAAATCCTACTCCTGTGCCGATGGTCCCAAATAAAGTCTTCTTTGCTGCCCTTTAACAAGTTTCGCTGAATCATCTTTCTTTAACACTGGTGAGCCAGACATGGTGGTCCACGCCTGTAATCCCAGCACTCGGGAGGTAGAGGCAGGAGGATTGCTGCGAGTTCAAGGCCAACCTGGGCTACATAGAGAGTTCAAAGTCAGCCTGAACCACATAGAGAGACCCTGTCCCAAAAATTAAAAAAAAAAAAAACCCACTGGTGATAAGGACAAAACATTTGTTTATGTTTATGGTTGGGCTCAGTGTTTTGGGGGGCAATCAGGATGACCTGAGCTTTTGTTACTTGGTCATGGGTGAGCAGTTGACCTTGGTATTATGTAAACTGTGGCCTCCATTTTTATCTTTCCTTCAGAACAATTGTAAACATTGGCAACTACTGGCTATTATGGTTTGATCTCCCTAAATGAAATGGGAAGCTGGTTCAGCTCTGGCATGTACCTTACTGTCAATTACTAGCCCAAGGATACTTGAACATATTATTGACTATCTTTATGCCTCAAACTAACTGATCTTAAAGACTACAATAGGATTTTAAGTAGTCTCAATTTCACTTAGATGCTTTTTGGAAGTAGTTGTGTGGTAAACCAAATCACTTCCAGCTCTGATTAGGTATGACATTCAGCACGGAAGCTATGACGATTGCACAGCTACTCTTACACTTGTACAATGGGTTGTGAAAAGCAAGAAGTTCCTACCATCTTGTGAGCTTGTCCGAAATGCTTCCCCATGAGAGATGTGTTTTTATTCCTCAGTCATCAACATCTTGCCTACCCACAGAGAGCCTGGGGGAACCTAAGCATAGCTGCTTCATTGAGAAAGGATATTGAGGGGTTGAGGATTTAGCTCAAGTGGTAAAGCACTTGCCTAGCAAGCACAAGGCCCTGAGTTCAATCCCCAGCAATGCCCCTCAAAACCAAACAAACAGAAAAGAAAGGCTGTAGGGCTGAAGGTGAGGTTCAACTGAAAGTGTGTTCACCCAGTGTGGAAAAGGCCTTGGGTTCACTCCCAGTGTAGAGCTTTTGCCCTGAGCTCAACCCTAACTCCAAAGAGAAAGCAAGAAAGGACATGACATTATTTCTGATGGTTTTATGACTGAGTTTTGCTGCATAGTGGTGGTAGTGTCACTGGGCTGAGTCCGAGAGATTCCTGATGCTGAAATAAGGAACTTAGCTCACAACTTTTGTAGCAGGTTTGCTGATTCCTGTTGCGGAGAAAGAATTTTCAGGATGAGTCAGTAAGAAACACGGGAGGGTAAATTAGAGATTTAGGGTGCACTCAAGGGTGAAGTGTGGGTGGCTCAGGGAAATGAGACACATTACAGTTTGGAACTGGGAATATTTCTATTTTTCATGAAGGGGCAGAAAGCTTGGGAAAAGGCAACCCACCCCCTGGAAGGGTATGAACCCATTCTACAGGTATAGGTTTTTTTTTTTTTTAAAATAGGTATTTTACACATTCTTTGTGTTCGCTCAACCTGCTCCTTTATCTTAGGATCAGGCACTCCTTACCTCTCAATCAAGCCAATTTATGGGCTTTTGGTATTCCTTAGAAATTTTGGGTGTGCTGGGTCTGATAGGGAAGGAGTCTAAATTTAACCAAAGGAATGGTGATATGGATCGCCTGGGTAAGTTTGGCTGGATCATAACAACTTCCAGTTATGATTTCCTTTTCTCTTTTCTACCTATCTTTTATTTCTTCTATTCCCCTTCAGTGGAGCTTGCTTGTGATTTGAATGACTCTCCTTGTACACTTAACTTTTAAAACACTATTTATGAAGTTAAAGCAACTTCGGTTTTTATAAACTTGCAAGCAGTACATAAAACTCTATATTTGATAAGCCTTTTTCAGCAAGCAGAACCTAGAAAGGAGCCTCCATGTCTATCCAAGTCTTCAGGAAGCAGCATCCACTACAGGCTGGGGTGTTGTGAGGGCCTGAGTGGGGCAAAGCTGCTTACCTCATGGCAGCTGGGAAGCAAAATAAAGAGCAAGGGCTGGGATCCTAATTTCACGTGCCCAGTGACCTAACTTGGTTCCACTACGTTCCTAAAGTTTTCACATCTCTCATCAGCAACACAGGCAGCCAAGCCTTAAACACAAGAGACTTTCGGGGGAGCCACCGCAGCTCTTAGGTGGCGTCCCCCGAGCTCTGCAGACAATCAGACTCTATCTTGAGAAAAGCCCAGTTTGTTTTACCCAAGAACAGCTGGCATACAAATGGAATCAAGCACTTCGAAGGAGTCATTAATCACATGCCTGAGAACAGCTGAAAGAAACAGCAGTCGCTAAGTACTTACGTATCTGACATACAAATCAAGTGATTGTCCAATTAGTTTATTTATAGGGTTTTTTCTTCGAGAAATTGAAGGTAATATTTATCTTTTGATGCCACAGCTTAAAGAAAAACTCAAAAGAACCCAGATAAATGCATTTATCTTTATTATCAAGTCATTTATCTGCCAACTCATTGATAGTTATTATCTGCTTACACAAATCTGGCTGTGTGATTGTATTTATTTAGCTTTTTTTTTTTTTTTTTTTTAAGTCTCAGACAGGGCAATCACCAGGCCGGTCCCTTACACTTTTGCAGAATAGAAAGCTTAGCTCGTGTTCCCTATAAGAAATTATTTTCTCCCTTAAGGATTAGGATGAGAGGAAAAAGCTAACCGCTGAATAAGATGAGATTTTCTTCATGCAGTTATTGTTTTCCCTGGCCAATGAAGATAATGATAAAATACAAATTAAAAAGGAGCTAAAAGGATTGAGAATGTAGCTCAGTGGTAAAGAGGGCTTAGCATTTGTGAGGCTCTGGATTTGATCCCCATCATTCTAAAAAGGAAAAAAAAAAGGCAAGAATTGCTAGAAATAGGCTTCAGAGTCCCTCTTGGCAGGGATAATATGAAACTCCTGCGAACTGGCTTTACAGGGCATCACAGTACTTAGCAAGAATGAAGTCCTAGCCGTGATCCGGAGCCATAACTACTAGCCGCCTAAACATTACTGGTAAGTTTAGAGCATTAACAGGATAGCCGAACACCCTCTCCTGACCGGTTTTCTCTCAGCGACTGCCCTGAGAGTCAGGTTTGCTGTGTCCAAGGCTGCTCTGCTGTTACATTCAGAGACTAGACTCAGCAGTACCAGATCCCACAGAAGGGAAACCAAGAAACGAGGGACTCTGTAAGCCTCTACTGCCCACCAGCTGATTCTTTCTAGAATTAGTTTTAGGCTCACCATCAAGTTATTAGCATGAATGTAAAATGCTAAATTTCCACTGCCTTAAAAGTCCAAAAGCCTGGGAAGGGGGCAAAGGAGCAGGGACAAGGTAATGCCATTTTACTAGGAAGCACAGCCCAGGCCTTAATATGAGCCACTCCGGGACGGAAGTGGTCACTGCTGAGCCTGGGAGAGGACACATGGCCTTCCAGGGATGAATTCTGTCACTTTTCATGTACAGTAACATCTGTCTACCACATCACACGGAGGGTCACAAAAGTCTAGAGACATTGGATACAAACTTGGATACAAACTCATGACTTCTACAGAGCTGAGAATGGACATTGGCCAATGCTACATTGACAGGGGAACTTTCCTTCCACCCTCTTCGGTTCAGTAATTAGGGTCCTGCAAACTGAACAAAGATCAGTGAGAGAAAGAACAAATTTCATTATATAATTAGGGGAGGGCATAGAAAAAGGTGGCCTGAACAGGTGGTTTCTGGAGTTTGGGCCTTATATTACTATCTTAATAAGGGAAGAGGTAGGGGAAGGAAAGAAGCACTTAGGAAAGCAAGTAGTTTCTTGGACAGGGATGTGGATCCTTAGGGGACTAGATGGGAGATGTGATAGTTTGGGGACAGCGTATATCTAAGTGTGGCCCTGACTCTCATGTCCAGTGATGAGTCCATCTTGCCAGGTTGCTTTTAGGGAAGGGACTGGTGACAACTGACTGCTTCCACGTCCCTTGGAAGACCCTGTGTGTAGGCAGATAAGAGATTTTAAGGACTTAAATGCCTTCTACTCAAAATAACTTCAGTGCTACAATAGTATATCTGGACTCTGTCAGCTCTAAATTATTCCCTACTGTCAGATTTACTTGCAAATCTCTGCTTGGACTAACATCTCACATCTACAGTTAACCTTGGATATGAGCTTGTTCTTCAATAGTTAAAAAAGAAAAAAAAAGCTTCTTAAATGAGTGCATTTATTTCTATAAAAAAGGCAATAAAAATACATTGTCTAGATAACTGGAGAACTGCATTGTACTGAGTGACTTAACTAGATGATTCTATTGGTTTTTGTTGTTGTTGTTGTTGTTGTTGTTTTCAGACAGGGGCTGCCCTTGAACACCATGTAGCCCTCAATTCATGCAATTCTCCTGCCTCAGCCTCCAGAATGCTGCGGTGTGGTCACATCCTTCAGCTTTAAATTTGTCAGTCCAATTTTGCTGTATGAAGAAAGGACAGACTTGGGTTGGTCAGCCCACTGCCTTGTCTTTTTCGGCTTATGTCACTGGAATATTACTGAAATCCTTGGGCCTTGAATGTACTGCGATGTGGGTTCCTTTGGGCACTGGCACGTGTTGGTACACTACTTTATTCTTGGGATATAGGTATGTGGCTTTGACCAGAAATAGTATCTTTACCCTCCCTTTTCTGTATTACTCATGCCAGTCCCATAATTACAGATGTAAATTGTTAGTGCATTAATTAGCATAATGCCTGTGTAGGTAGCCCATTATAATTACTCTAGAAAACTTCATGCAGGTGTGAGAAAAAGGCAACTCGAGCCTCCACAAGTGCGGTGGTGGAGATTAGACACTCAGTGGTCCCAGATCACATCCTGGCTGGGCTACTGGCCCAATCAGTGGCCTTAGGTGAGTTACTCTCTGGCCTTCAGTTTCTTCGCCTGAAACATGGTGGTGATGATAGGCCCCTTCTTGTAGGCTTGTGGTGAGAATTAAGTGGACACAGAATTAAGAGTGTAAACAGTGGGCGCCTCTGACAAAGTCCTTGATGAATGCTTCAGCTCATTCACAGGGCCCTAGAGCCCAGATATTCAGAAAGAAAAATAAAGAGTCCACAGAGGGAGCATGTCACAGCCTCCTTCCATTCATCCAAGGCCCAGATGGATATGAAGCCAAAAGCAGATCCCATCCTCCCTCTAGGAGGCTGAGGCAGGAGGATCACAAGTTCAAGCCCAATCTGTGCAAACTAGTGACTTAGAGAGGTCCTGTCTCAAAATTTAAAAATAAAAGCAAAAGGCTGGGATGTAGCTCACTGCAAAGGCCCTCAGTTCAATCCTTGGTACTGGAAGAGAGGGGGAGAGAGAGAGAACCAAATCAGGAGCCTGCCTCTCTCTCGCTGGTTTGTGTGGGATCCCTCTAACCAGACCAGCATTTAGAATACAACACGTCACCCCGAAAGATAGCACTGTGGCACGCTGACTACTTTAAACTGAAGGAATCTGAGGGAATGACAGAAGTGGGAAATTCTATTGCCTTCCCATAAAGCAGGTCAAAAGAGTTTCAAAGTCAGATGCCTTCCCTGCACCAGAAGATAGGAGCCTCCGTGTGTCTGAAAACCCCGGGACACTAAGAGGAGTCTGGACCCTTAGCCCACCGTGCCCATCTTGGTTCACCACCTCATCACACTGGCCTTTATTGAGCCACACTTTCCCACCTTGTCCCTTTTCATCAAACCCAGCAGAAAAGCACCCAAGTGTAGCAGGGTGTGGTGGCGCACTCCTGCAATCCCACCTACTCAGGACACTGAAGTAGGAAGTTTGTAAATTTGAGCCCAGCCTGGGCAATTTAGCTAGACCCTGTCTTAAAAGAAAAACTTTTAAAAGGCTGGGCTGTAACTCAGTGGTAGAGTGCTCGCCTAGCATGCAGGAGACCCTGGGTTCTATCCCCAGCACCGGAAAAAAAAAATAGGTGTAATTTTTCTTTGGGTCTTATTTCCTTTGATGGCTCCTGTGTTGTGAGAAACTTACATGAAATAAATTAGCATGTTTTCCTTTTCTTATTCTCTCTTTTCGCTGTCTTATTTGCAAGGCCTCAGCCAATGAGCCTAAGACAGATGGGTAGAAGAAAAAGACTCTTTCCTTTCCCTATACCTTCCACATTTCCATTTAAAAACAAGAGTAGGAAAATCTGCCCAAATAGTTTTGACAGCCCTAAGAGTATGACAAAAAGATTCTTTTTGCTTAAAAGGAAAATCATTTTTAATTGCTGGATGGCAGGAGCCTATACTTTATGTGGGGAGCAGCCCAAGGCTCCAGCTTCCTATTCAGCAACAGCCAAGCTGGGCAGGGTGGAGCTTAGGACCAGAAACTCAAGGGCAGGAGATTGGTGGGGAGGGAGAGAGCATTTCCAAGTCTCCAGACAACAGTTGGGCTTTCCAGGAATTCAGTCTTGGCGAGGAAAGTGGGGAGGGGGGAAGAAGGGCAGCTCTTCAAGCCTGAATTTGAGCTTGGAATGCACTGAGTCACAGGTGCCCCCTGGCCAGCCCTGGGGTGGGAGAAGCTGGATTTCCAACTGCCTGGCACCCTCTTCTTCCAGCCTCTGCACCCACCTCCTCAGGGCACATAGGAGTGCCTGGTGCCCAAAGAAGGAAGAGTTTTTCTATCATCCAGAGTATTTGTGGTTTTCATTGTTTTGTTTTGTTTGTGTGATGCTGGGGATGGAACCCAGGGCCTTGCAAATGCTAGACAAGTGCTCTGCCACCGAGTTATACCCAACCCCGGCCTCAAGTATTTCTGTAGGTTTTTATGTGTTTTCTCTCCAATTTATTCATCTGGACATTTGGGAAAAAACTTAATGACCTCCTGAGTATGCAGATTTCTGTCCCTGTCCTGAGCACCCAACGCAGGTGATTATTTGGGAAGGATATTGTGGGAGAGGAGCTGGGGACAGGAGGAATCCCTCTGTGTCCTGAGGTCTTCCCACAAGCAGCAGCTACCTTCCTTGGAGCCATTTCACCGTCATTCCCCTCATGTAAAGGAAAGCTGAGCAGCAAGAAGCAAACTGGAGACAAAAGAACTTGGACCCGTTATGTTTTGGACTGCCCTCCTCCTGGGCCTGGAGTCCCTGGTCCTTTCTCACAGGCCTTGGTGGTGTGGAATAGCAGCCGCAACCTGTGACAGGCCCAGGTGATAAATAGGATATTGATGGGCAATTACCTGACACCAAATAGCTCTATAAATCAACGTGCCAGAAGCGGGTACCGCAGTCCAGGGCGGCAGTCAGGGAATTCAGTCCCTGCAGCCTGTGAGGACGGGGAACAGAAGCAGCCCTTCTGAGCAGGGAATGGAGCCCTCCTTCCTGGGAAGCAGACACCCCGCTCCCATCTCACTGCAGCTGGCACACCCCTACAGAAGGCAGGCAGCCTCAGGAGCAGACTTGGGGAGCTGATGGAGGGTGATCCAGCCCAAAGAGGGCCGTGTTCCTGCTGACAGATGCCCTAGGATGCCTCCTGACCTCCTCCAGCATGGGGAGCTTCAAAAATAATGAAGGCTTTGGCATTCTAAAAGTAGTACAGTCTCTTTGTGGAGAACTTATAAAATATAGACAAATACATGCAGAAGCAGTGAGTAATCATCCACAGCCCCATGGCCAGAGGTAATTAACCATTGTTCACTTCATGGTGGGCAGGAAGCAGACAGAGAAGGGAGGAAAAGGGAGGATTCTTCATGATGGACTCTTAGCAGTTGTTATGGTTTAGATCCAAAGTGGCCCCCAGAGCCTCATGTACATATTCGTAAGGTGGCTGGGTTGTGGGGGCAGCAAAATCAATTCACTATTAGTATATGTGTTCCCGAAGTGAGCACTGATTTGCTATTAGGAGATACAGTCTGGTTGGAAGAGGCAGGTCACTATGGCCATGACCCGGAAGGGATTGTCTCCATCCCCAGCTCCTCCCTTCTCTGTCTGCTTCCTGCCCACCATGAAGTGAACAGCTTTGCCTCTCTGATGCCCATCTGCCATACTGCCCTGCCTTGGAGCTGGTAGACTACAGTCTGAAACTTCTATGAACTATGAGCCAAAATAAACCTCTCAAGTTACAAGTGTTGGGTATTGTGTCTCAGCAACAAATGACTAAGAGAGTAGGTGATGCTAAGAAAAGCTCATCCTAGGCCCCCACTGTCACCACCCGCTCAAGGACCAAGCTCCACTCCCCACCTTCCATCCCTGGCTTAATGCAGGTGTCCCTTGCCCAAAAGACAGCTCAAATTTCAGGCCACCACTTGTTGTCCAAGGGTGGCTCCCAAAGCTCTAGGTCCCCTGAAGCCACATGACATGCAATATCCTCCCTGCTCAGACATTATTCGGACATTGCAAGATCTGTCACCCCAGCCACAAAATACCCACCCAGAAAGGAAGAATATCTTACCACCAAGTATAAAACAATCAACAGCCCAACCAACAAGCCTCGGAAATGCAGGGAAATTGAGTTTTAAAAATGCAACACACTGTCGACGTTCCAAGCACAGCCACTCACAGGAGAGAATGGCAAGGTGATCTCCCAAATGTCACTAGAGTAAACCTTTACTGACTGCTTGTCAGCAGAAAAGAGGCATCATGGCTTGTCTCCAGATGTTCCCCCTGCCCAAAGCTCACATATGCATAGGTGGGGCTTTGTGGATCTGCCTGGATCTAGGGTATGTGATACTGGGATTAAGGGTGTGTGGTACAAAATTAGTCCACTGATTGGAATTAGCATAGTTCTGGGTGTCACTGAATGAATTTACTGAAGACAGAAGCTCACCCTGGGTGGGGGTGTCAGTCCCTCAAAGACAGATCTTGAACCTCTTTATGCTGTCACCAGATGGAGTATATTTGAAAGGCCCCCCCAAAGAGAAGAGAAAGGACATTATCTCAGTTCTGGGTTGCAGGATGGCCCCAGAAGAAGTCATTAGTCCTTGATGGGGAAATTGAGTCTCCATGAGACGATTACTTCTGCTTGGAGCAGTCTCAGTGCCGTGGAGGCTCTGCTGGAATCCAAGGTGACCACAGGTTTAGGGCAGCGACTCGAGATTTCTGGGTGCTCGCTGGTAGTTGAATAGCCCCAAGACTATCTCGTCTTGGTGTCCTCAGTCTTGAAAGGGATGAGATAGGTTATGTAATTTAGGGCTCATCAAATTACATAATTGATGACTTGTTTTGCTGACTTTCAGACAGATGCTCCCTATCTATGATTCTCATGCCTATATGCAGAGCTAACCAAGCACTGGACTCAAAATTTTAGGGTAATGAAGGAGACAGATACAAAATGAAGGTCAAACTTTGTTCAGCTTATAGTCATAGTCACCTATTGGCCACCTGTAGGCCCAAATGAAGAGTCACTGCTTTTTTTGTTGTTTGTTTTGGTTTTTTTGTTTGTTTGGTTTGGTTCTTTATTTATTTTTAATTAATTATTATTATTATTATTATTTTAGCAAAAACAGCATTTAAGTTTCTGACTGCCTCAGAAAAAAACACAAATCATGCTTTTAACAATTAACAGTTGAAGAGCCCAAGAGCGTTTGCCCTGTGTCTCTGTGCTGGTCTCTGACTCTCTCCCTCCTTGCATGATCATGCTGATTATAGCTCCTTTCCTTCCCTTCCTTTCTCACCTGCTTAACTGGCATGTTAGGACAGGCAGCTATATGTGTTCTCTTGGGACCCCCAGAGCTGGGGCTCTTTTCCTAAAATTCTGTTAATATATTAACCACTAAAGCTTTTTTTAAAAAAGATATTTTCCTTACAACCACATTTTAAGTACACAAAAAACCAGAATTGCTCAAAATTAATATTCCTTGTGGTGCTGTTAACTTTCAGCAAAGCTCTTCTGACCAGCAGGGGGGGGCCCAGATATTTTTATTTGCTATGGTGACATATCTCATTTCACGTATGGTTCCTTATCAATTGCTGCCTAGATAGAATTTACTCTTTGTGTTCACAGTCACACAAGCATGTCTAAATGAAAAACACACCTTCTCAGGCCCTCTAACAAAATCAATTCCTCAGCAGGAGAGTTGAAAGCTTGTCCGTGATCATGCATTGAAATGCACATTTGCATGCTAATTACCCAGAAAGCTGCTCAGATTCGCTGGGGTGTTGTGGAAATGCCAGGTCGGAATTCCAAGAGCTTTGCTGCCCATGTAGAGGAGCCGGAAATGCAGATGGCTTCAGTAGAAGCGATTGGGATACAATCTATTTTTGAAGTCATTTAAAAAAAATCCACTTTAGCTGAATTAGTCATGTCAGATTAGCTGAAGAACACACGCTTGGAGTTGTTCTGACTGTGGATTTTTGTATCAAAAGCAAACACCTTATATTTTTCTGTCTCATTTACAGCTTAGGGAGGCCTTTTCATTCAGGTCCTGAAGTCAGTATGCCTAAATACAAGAAAAAATTGTAGGGGAAACTGAAATACATTTCTTTTCCGTGGCTAGCTTCATGGATGAGGCCCCTGTGACAAAGGGCAGATTACAAGAGAAAAGCACACACATTTATTAAGTATAAATTTCACATGTTATGAGATGCTTCATAAGGAAGTAAAAACCCAAAGACCCCAGATAGGCCGTGGTGTGAAACAAAAAATATGGATAATTGTGGAGAAATATGATTTGAGGAAGGTGGAATGGTCTAAACAGAACAAACTGAGAGGAGTGTAGCAAAGCATTTTCACATTCTTCTCTGTGTCTCTGCTTCAGAGAGAAAGGACGGGGGTTAAGGGTGTAGCGTGGTGCATCTCACACAAGGGTCTTATGATGTGTTTCAGGGGAGAAGAATGAGAGAAGGTGAGAGAGAGCTTCCTGGTTCTGCTGCTTTCCTGCACCCCATCAATACTAGAATCATCCTTCACAGAGCACTGCAGAGAACTATTACCTCAACCTAGATCCGTCATCAGATGGGCTTCAGGGAAGTCCCCCTCAAGAGGAAAAGGGGACTTCAACTCACCCTGGGCGGGTTCTTGACTCTAATTACAGAACAGTCTTTCAGGATGTGGCAGTGAGCGCACGGGCAGATTTAAAAGCAGAGTTAGAAAGTAAGAGAACGAACTTCGGCTTGAGCAGCTGAAAGAACACACTCTGATGAAGAGGAGGAGGGTGGCTTCTTAACAAAGGGACGGAGCCAGGCGTTATGTCTCGCTGGGGTGGGCTAGGGCCGGGTGGACCGTCATCTCCGTTCCGGTTTGCGAATGCTCTCAGGAGAAGTCCGTACTGCTTGAGGGGGAAATTGAGTTTCCATGAGATGATTTTGCTTCTGTGTGGGGCAGTCTCAGTCTGCTGGAATCCAAGGTGACCACAGGTCTAGGGCAGTGACTTGAGACTTTGGGATGCTCGTTGATAGTTGAATATCCCTGAAAAGCTCTTATCTTGATGTCCTCAATCTCGAAGGGGATGAGATGTGTTATGTAATTTAGGGCTCGTCAACTTTAATTTGCTGACTTTTAGACAGATGCTCCCTAAGATTCTCATGCCTACACGCAGAGCTGACCAAGGACTAGACTCAAAGTTTCAAGTGATAAAGGAGACAGATACAAAATGAAGGAAAACTTTGTTCTGCTTTTAGTCAACTCTTGGGCACCTGTAGGCCCAAATGAAGGTCGCCATTTTGTTTTGTCTTCACAAAAACAGTGCTTAAGTCCCTGACTGCCTCAGGAAAACACACACACACACACATACACACACACACACACACACACACACACACATCACGCTTTTAATGAGTAATAAGTTAAGGGCTCAGGAGTTTATATTCTCCTCTGTCCCTGTTTCTGACTATGTGGAACCAATAAAAAGACCGAGCCCCGCTGGAGTAGAGGAGACTTTTATTCTTGGCCAAGAATAGAGAAGTGGAAGAGAAACTCATAAATCAGTCTCTTCACCTGTTGGGGCCCTGAGGTTTTACAGATCCACGGTACAAGAAATGAGGGGGACAGTGGTGAGTACCTGGGAGGAATTGTCAAGTCTTTTCCAGAAATTTGAGCACCACCTTTTCTGCTCCTTTTAGTGTTCTTTTTTGTACTTGTCATGGTGGTTGTCCATTGTACTGGCCTCGGGGGTGTCACTTAGCCTGCAGATGGGATTATAGTGAAATTGGAAGCTGTCTGGTAGTCAGTCTGGAAATCTTTTCAGAGCCAGCGACGTTCGGGTGGTCCACCAAAGAGGGACCTCTGGCCTTTGGGCGCGCTGTCCTCGGAGATAAACAAGACGAGGGCAAGGTGGAAATTCAGTGAGGTCAAGCAGCAGTACAAGATCAGGGCAGAGAATACAACCACTTGGCCACAGCTCCAAAAGCTCCGTTCAGTAGCTAAAAATACATTGTTTTCAAATAGAGTTCTAATCGAAATGAATTCCTTTCTGTTTGAATCAAATGAAGCGACATCTATTCAGGAAAGTCAATCTGTGAAGACAATTTGAAAACTGCTTTCTTTTATTGAAAACAACAAGGTAAAAATGGGGGACCTACTTTCACTCATACATATAAATGAGAAGTAAAAAGCCTTTTCATTTTCTTAATTTTCTCTGTTCTCTATAAGGCAGGGTAAGTGGCCAACGTTTTTTCCTTCTTGTAGGAAGCTGCTCAGTTTCTTTTGTTTTGCCATTTCTCTATTTGGCTTCTGAAAGGTTTTGGTACACGAAGGGGTCAAATGGAAATGAAAAATTTCCTTCTTGTTTCATAGACTGACTGGTGGTGTTTTAGACTGGGATTTCTTTTTCCATCTGTGCCAACCTTCCTTGTAGCTCTAACACATTGGTGATCCCAGCGATTCCTGCCCTACCCAGGCCCAGGGGCCAGAGGCAGGACTGTGGGAGGGAGCAGATGTAGTGTGAAGGGGATTGCTGGAATGAACAGACAACAGACTTATTAACAGGAGGAAAAGTATATACATCTACTTAACATGAATGGGGGCATCACAGAAAGGCGAGCACCCAGGGAACCAGTGAGATTCAGATCATAGAAAGCTTTTTTCCCAAGGGAGAGGGGAATGCAGACAATTTTTGAAAGGTAATAAGTGATTATCAGGGGAATGAATGGGCCAAGAGGATAGAAGGCTAATTTACAAATGATTTTCTTTAGAAGAATGAATGGGCCTGGAGGCATACAATAGTTTGTGACAAAGTCTGCCCAAGTGTAATGACATTCCTTGGTCATCCTTTCCGTGGTATGGGTTAGCTAGTGAAGTCGCAGGGAGCTGGTGGTATTAGTCAGTTTTCTGTTACTATGACAATAACCAGAGAAAATCAATGCATAAAGAGTAAAGGTGCATTTTGGCTCACAGTTTCAGATGTCTTGATCTACGGTTGCTTGGCCCCATTCCTTTCAGGCCTATGGCAAGGGAGCACATGTTGAAGCAAAGGTGGTTACTTGTGGCAGCAGGAAACCAAGGGACAGAGGAAGGGTCTGGCGTCCCAATATCGCCTTCAGTGATCTGACCTCCTCCCACTAGACCCTGACTCGTAAAGGTCCCACTACCACCCATTGGCACTATTGGATGGGATCCAAGCCTTTAACATGGGGGCCTTTGGAGGACATTCAGGATCAAAAACAGCATTGGCCGAAGTAACCGTTTTCCTCTTGGGCTGTAGGTCTTCCAGCCAATAAGACGACATCAGAGGAAAGCCTTTTCCAGTGTCTGCTGGTCTCCAAGGGCCTAAAATCCTCAGGATACCAGGGTGCCGTACTTTGGGGTGAAATTCTTGGGCTCCTTCACAGGTAATAATAGAACCCTTCTCTGCTGTTCAGACTCTCTCCCCAAAGTGTTCACACTTTCAGATCTTGAATTAAAATAGTTGACTTAGGTCCAAGAAAACTTGTTCTGTTTGAACTGCCTCTAGACAGTAGCACTGAACTTCAGAACTAAGGATCCTAAGTACACATGGAGTTGGAGCAATAAGGGTGAGGATGGGGTAGGGAGGTGTGTGGTGTAGACCATGTGATGTGTGTTATTTACTGAGTGTGTGTGTTAAACACAAGCGAATACTACATGGGGTATTTAAAACTTTTGTTATGCAAAATTGTAGAGGTGTGAGCAATGGAAGAAACATTCGAGTGCTTATGTTGTTCGAATTATGATATGGCAGGTGTTTTGTATTCAGTTTAGCCTCATCTAGGTGGTTAACTCAGAGTATCATGACATGCAAGATTTCTTTCTGATCAGCCCTTTGCGGATATGAAGTGCTAACCAAGACAGTGATTTGAGGATTTTGTCTCATTAACCAAAGGGAATTATCTTCCTACCTCACCCTCCTCCCCTCCTTTGTTGTTTAACTTACTTGCAAAGCAACTGTGAACAGCTTGTCATCTGATAATTACACTAAAAACTTACCTGAAAAGGATTATATTACGCCAGAAAGTAGATTACTCTCTCTCTGAATAATCTACTTAAGGTTTATTTTGGGCTTACCCACATGAATCGTCCATCCATCATTTTTTTATGCAGAAAAACTATTATGTATTATCTTTCTTATTGCACATACGCCATCGTTAAAGACATGGACCCTTTGAACTCATGAGTATTTCAAATATAAAATTAATTTTTAAAAGGTCATTGTGCCAATTAGATTCAATAATATCATAGCAATAGAATTTTCTTGAATTTTTTCCCCCAGTGTTGGGGGCTCAAGCCCAGGGCCTCACATAAGCTAGGCAAGCACTCTGCCACTCAGTCGTGTCCCCAGCCCAGCAAAAGAGTTTTAGAACTTGAAGAATTCCAAGAGACCATCTTATTCACCCTTCTTACTTGGGGGAGACTTGAGGCCCAGAGAAGCAAAATGATTTGCTCAGAGTTTCTGGTAAGTTCCTGGCAATATGGACTCAGAACACAGCTTCCGGTGAGGAAGCTGTTCTTCCGCCCCTCGGGGAGGGCTGAGCCAGGACCAATAGGCTCCTCAAGAGCCAGGAAAGTGTCTTGGCTTGTTGCAGCCTCCACTGGATCGCGTCCTTTCCAGGAGCCACACAGAACCAGACGCCGAGAGTGTGTGTATCAGTTCCTGGTTATGGAGGGGACTGTGGCCATGTGCAGGGCTGGGGCCTTATCTTAGCCCCTCAGAGACCTGGTCATGAGAGCTGTGTGTCATCTCTCTGGGCCTTGTGTCCTTGCCTGGGAAACAGAGGCTGGTTCAGAGCAGACAATTCTGCAAGCACTTTCTGGCTTTCCAAGCACTGTCACATGGGGATCCCTGGGAGAGTTAGCATGACCGGCAGGCAGAGCAAGCGCCGTTCTACCCCACCCCACCTAAAAGAAGTGCAGCCCACTGAGGCCGCTGTGACACACTCAGTGGCAGACTGAGCGGGATGACTCTCAGGCAGAGTCTTTCATTCTGTGCTCTAGCCCTTGTTGCTGTTGCCGCGGGCGATTTCTAAGGCCCTCGATGATCAGAGGTAGAACCTGATGGAAGAAGAGAGACTTAACCAATACAAAGTGGAAGAAGAGGAAATGCAAAACTACCACTGTGTGGGTACATGTGCCTTTGTATATCTCTTTGCTAAGAAAAATTCAAGATGTGTGCTAAACCCTCTAGGAGAAGAAAAATAAACACCTTTTCCTACTCACCCGAAGTTCACGGCTGAGGATCCCATAAAGACAGATTAACAGAGAAGAGCATATGAATTTACTTATTAAGTTTTACAGGACACAGGAGGCTTCACAAGCAAATGAAAACTCCAGGACATGGTGCAGCCTGAGTATCCTTCAGCTCGGTTTGACGCGGAAGTGGGCAGTGATGAAGTCTGGGTGGACAGGAAGTCTGAGCTGAGGGGAAGAGGCTGCCCCCCGCCAAGGCTGTGGGTTCAGATTCTTGTCTTCGGCCCCGTTTCTTCAGAGATAAGCACTTTCCTTTCCTCCAGATACGGGGAGGACGCCTCTCCTGTGAGGGTCTTAGGACCAGCGTCTGGGGAAGGACAGGGGACCACTTCCAGGTTTCATGACCTGCTTCAGGTACGAAGGGCAGGAGAAGTTGAGAGAGACTTCCTGCTTCTGTTTTCTTAAATTTCTTAGCTGAAAATATTCAGCATACCAATATACCATACTTTGGGGTAGTGTATCCCACATGCCATCACCCTTGCCATTTTATCATTGGCACAGCCGAAAAAAAAATAAGGGAAGCAGGGAGATGGGGAAAGGTTGGCCAACGGGCACTAAGTTTCTTATAGTTGGATAGAAGCAAGAAGTTACGGGGTGCTGTTCCACAGCAGGGTGTCTATAGATAGCAATAATGGACTGTGCCTTTCAAAAAGCTAGAAGAGCAATAAGGAATAGAAGAAAAAATGGAAACAAAGCTTTTATAAATAAGGAGGGAGGAGGGGATGAAGGGAGGGGCAGGGAATGGGAAAAAAAGAAGTAGCAAGATATATCATGTACAGGTACAAACCCCCATGATGAATGTTATCACTATGTGCATCTAAAATGTACCATTAAAAAAAAAAGCTAGAAGAAAGGATTTGGAAAGTTTTTACCATAAGGAAATGGTAAATGTTTGAGAAGATATATACATTTGACTGATTTAAACATTATACAGTGTATGTTCTTGGAATATCCTATGATATTCCATATATATATAATTTTTATGTCTTAATATATCAATTAAATAGTAAATTTGATTTAAAAGTATTTCCAGTCAGCTGGGCATGGTAGTGTGCACCTGTAATCCCAGTTACTTATGAGGCTGAGGTAGGAGGATTTGGAGTTCAAGGCCACCCTGAACTACATGGCAAGACCCTTTCTCAAAAACACAAACAAGCCTGCATGGTGGTACAGGCCTGTAATTCTAGCATTTGGGAGGCTGAGGCAGAATGATCACCACAGTTTTGAGGCCAACCTGGGCTATATATTGAGATAGTGAGAGCCTGTCTCAAAAAAAAAAAATTAATAAAATAAGAAAAAGAATAAACACAAAAAAATCTTTTTAGCTAGGTGGCATGGTTCCTTCCAGTTATTTGGGTGGCCTAGGAGGAGGATCACAAATCTGAGGCCAATTTCGGAACACTCTTTCAAAATAAAATTTTAAAATGGCCAGAGAGGTAGTTCAGTGGTAGGGCACAAGCCTAGCATGTATGTATGAAGCCCTTGGTTTGATCTCCAGCACCACAAAAAAAATTTTGTTTTTCAAAAAGAAAATAATTTATATTGTGATCGTAGCTGGATATATAATACCATGTCTTCATTACTTTTCCCCCCAAAGAATTCAGATAATCTAGAAACTACGGCAGGCAATTGGCCTTGATTGGTAACCTCAGTGGCCGGCCCCTTCCTTGTCCCCAGCAGATGGGGAGTGTCTCTCCTCGGGGCCACCTCTTCCTCTGCAGCTTGACAGCAACTCACCCCAGTGCCCAAATCGGGACCCAGCTGAGGCTGATCAGAGGCACTTCTCTCAGCATAGGGAGAACAATTTCTCTCTGGCTGTAGCGTGTAAAACATGACCAACAGAACACCGCACGGCTCTTAAATCACTTATATTTTCCTTTTTTATGATGCTGTTGCAAATTAGCTATTTTTTGCATTTGTAATGAGAGGCTAGAACAGATGGGGAGGCCGTGGTTGAGGGAGATAAATCTGCAGCAGTAACCAGGGTTGCGGGTGGCAGCGGCTGCTCCATGTCCCTCTGATGTGATCCACTCAGGAGCCGCCCAGAAGCCAAAGCGCTGGGACCTAGTTTGGGGGCCCTTTCACCTGTCCTACTTCTTTTCGTGTGGGGAGACTCCTGCTTACCACTCAGGACTCCCTCCCCATCACAGATCCCTTCAGCCATCCTCTTTATTTGGAACCAAGTAAACTCTGTCCGGCATACATCAACTCTGGGCGTTGGTTTAAACGTTGGTTTATCCCGGCTCTCCCTGCCCCCAGCTGGGCTGCAGGGCAATGCATCTCTCTTCTTTCCCAGAGCATCACGTCCAGCTGCAACCAAGAAATTAGGAGGCCTCAAAGTGGAAGGTGAATTTTCCATGAGGCTCAGCTCCTTTTTCCACCCCACAGGAAGAGGTTTACGCCTGGGATATTGGATAGCAGTTTGGGCCCCGTTACCACGTCTCTCCCACCACAAATCACCCGGGTGCATTCTTCAATGACGTTGGCCAAATAAACTCTGGGCGAGCAAGGCACTGGCTTTTGTTGAAATGTAAAACGAGGATGGGGAAACCAGATATAAGAGCCGGTCATGAGAATCTGGAAGTGGTCTAAGATCCACTTGGAACCCTGCTTGTGTTCTTCTTTCTGTGAAAATACAATTTTGATTCCAAGCCATGTGGATAATACCACCGCACGGCCTTCCCTAATAACCATTCCTGCCCAACTGAAACCGGTCTGCGGAAGCTCTGACAGCCGACAGCTGAAGGAAGATGTTTTCCCTAGCAAGCAAAGAGCAGGTGTTTGCAGGCGGAAGTCTTCGATGAGTTACGACACTTTATTCTGTCTCTGTAAACTAAAGCCTTACGTTTGTTACCAAGTGGAGAAAACAGTATTAGAAAGGAGTTTCTGAAAAAGAATAAACCACTCACTGGAGCTGGTTTGAACTTCTTAAGTGCATTCACCGCGATACCCAAAGTAGTAGGGAAAATATGTATTTATTTATTTCAGGGCTGGGGAGGGAGTCCAGGGCTTTCTGCAGGGTCCCGTCACAAGGACACTGCTGATGGGAACCTGCCTGGCAGCTGGCATTTTTTAAAGGAAGGGGCAATATCACGCTGGTTCCCTGACCCCAGACATTTGCTTCTGACCACAAATTGTAGGTTCTCGGGTGTATGTGTTTTGACCCAGTTACTGGCTCCTCAGGCTTATACGCTCAGGTGTTTTTGCTTGTTGCTGACCAGTCATCCTGCTGGCTCCTGCAGGAGTCGTAGGCGCCTGCCGAACTCCAGGAAGGCTGCAGAGAGCCAGCAACACTGGCCCGGAGCCCTGCCCTGGGCAAAGCTAATAGCTCTGGCCGTGTTGGCGTGCTGGTATCCTGGGTGTCTCAGATGCCCTGCTGTAGGGAGCCGCAGAACAAGAAACGATGGGTTGGCTTTTCCTCACCCTCCTCAGACCCCATCCACATGCACCCAGCTCTGTTTAACCTGAAGTCCAAGAGGGAATGGCCACACCCTCTCTGGCGTGAGCAGGCAGAGGCCAAGGCCGGCACTCAGAGGAGAACAAGGAGCCCTCCCCTGGCCCCCACCCCTGCTCTCCCAGGGATTTAGTATAAATTCAGCCTGAAACAACAAAGGCCTCACTTCGGCTCCTGGCGAGAGAAACAAAATTTTTGAAGCTAGGTCAGTTTTGCCTGGTGCGAACTTTGTACTTTTAATAAACTAGAATGTGCTCTGACCTCCATCTTCTCCAGTGAGGTCTGCAAATATGTGGTCAGGGTCACCCGTGTCCTTCTGCAGGGCACAGCGCACCCTCGAGATGGTGTCCCGTTCTCATTCTATGAGCACTTTTAAATTGCTGCAATTTAAGGTGGCTATTTTAGTGTCAGAAGATGTAATTCAGAGTCTCTCCAAGAGGTTAGAACAATATACA
>PVJO010019108.1:0-35075 GCA_004026905.1 Hystrix cristata | reverse complement strand
CACTCAGAAATGTATTTTACTAATCTTCTATCTCTTTCTTATGCTAAACAGGTTGGCAATCAAGGTTAACCATCAAACTGGCTTTATAATAACTCCTAATATCTTACAGAGCAAGACTTCTTAAATTTAGTGTATACACAATTCAGATGGAGTTCTTAGTGAATAAAGATTCTGAATAAATGTCTCTAGGATGAAACCTGAAGTTCTACATTTCTATAAAACTTAGATATGACTTTGGTGCTGCTGCATTGTGGACCAAACTTTGAGTAGTAGGAAAGAAAGTGAAGCCTAAAAAGAGTGTTTGCCTTTACGGCTGTAATAGCTCTTTTGCCATTTCAATTTAAAAATTATTATCAACCAATCAAGGAATGCTCCCTCCCCCAAATAAGGAGCAGAAATAACAATAAAAGTTAAAGGAAGTGGGAAATTTTATTTTATTGAAATTATATTAATAGAATAGATATGAGAAATTGACCGGTATAAGATATTGTTTCTCAATTAATGAATATTTCATAATTTAATTCTTTCATTTGCAAAGTGTTTAGTATTTCTATCTTCAAATTCTTTCATTGAATTTATTTCAAGTTTTTTAGTTTTTAAATGACTCACAGATTTAACTTTCTGTTTGGTGTTAATGTTCTCTAAAATGTATGACTTTCTAATGCTTTTAATTTTGGCTCCTCTGATATATCTTATATGCTACCTAGATGATCAAAATTATTAACTAAAATTCTTAGAATAATGTGAAACTGGCTAGGTAATTTATTTTAAGGCCTTATATTATAACTATTCAGAGAACAGAAAAATATTTTCTCAATATTGAGATATAGTTAAAAATGTGTAATCATTAAATTACAAACACTATTTCAATTTTAACAGTGGAGATTAATTCTTTTCTTGCCATTCCGCTCAAGTATTATCTATATAAAAGTGAGTTGCATGAATATTCTTCTTTTTTTTTTTTTTTTTGGTGCTGGGGACTGAACTCAGGGCCTTGTGATTGCAAGGCGAGCACTCTAACCACTGAGCTAAATCCCCAGCCCCAGCATGAATATTCTTAAAGACAAAACTCTGATTTAATTACATAGATACTTTGTTCTTCAATAAATTTATAGGATAATGTAGTTTTTAAAGACAATTGAATATTAGATGCATATCATCATTGCAACACTTTGTGTTGGTTAACATAGACCTCAGTTTACAAATGGTAATGGGAGTGATACTTAACATGGTGATCTTCAATGTTTCATTTATTTTTGCTCCCTTTTGTGGTATGACTTGAAAATTGTCATAAGAAAAATTGCCTTCAGAAACAAGATTTCATCAAATTTTACTAGAAACCCTTAGCTAATCAGTGAGTTTTAGGACAGTCCTTCATTTTAGAGATTATTAAGGCAGTTGATTAAGGCAATGATATGAAAATATTTTTTAAAATAATGTGAAGATAGTGAAAATACATATAATACTTTATAGTGAAAATACATATAATACTTTTATTGTAACCTCAAGTTATTCTCTGAATATATAAATTGTTATTATTCTTCAGTGTTTGGTGAATAAAAAGAAAAGTAATTATGAATAAAGGTTATACATTGCTTAATAATATACTGTTGCCAAGGTAATATACTGAAAAAAGAAAATTATCTGGGTAATCTGAAAATAATTGAATATTATTATTTAAGAGGTTGTACTCATTCTTCACAGTTTATTATAAAAACGAACAAATATCATCCCCAAATATTCTGAATTATCAGATTGACTCATGTGATTTTAAATATAGCATAATTTAAAAGTTGTATTCCTAGTATTAAGCATAACAAGATTCTTAAACTTGAGCCTGATTTTATTTTCCTAGTTAAACATATAAATTAACATCTATTCCTTAATTGCTTTCCTTAAATCATCAAACAGTATGTCTACTTCTATTTGTAGTTGAGTCTTGATTTTTTTTGGGGGGTGGTGATGCCGGGAATCAAACTCAGGGTCTTGCACTTGCTAGGCAAACGCTCTATCACTAAGTCAAATCACCATCCCCAGTGTCTTGATTTTTCAATAGTGTCTTCTGTTGGGCATAAGTTTCAAATTTTGGGGAATCCAAATTTTTTCTTCCTTTCTTTAGGGTTGCTCTTAAGAACTACCTTAGAAGTACTTCCTACCAAAACTTGCAAAAATCATTTCTCTAAGTATTTTAAGACTCTTTAGTTTTAGTTTAAGCTTATTCTAATTTATTAATTCTTTGCCACCTGATTTGACTGTTTTATGTCAATATAAACATTACAAATAATATTAACATTTACAATACAACTTTATGCGTAACAATTATAATAAGTTTGTTAATTTCTACAACAAGCCAGATAGGATTTGGACCAGGATGGAGTTCCAACAAATCATTATATGCAAAATTGAGGTTAAAATGATATAAGTCTTGTAATCCATGGATGTGACATGTATTTCAAGTTTGTTTTTTCTCAGTAATGCTTGGCAGTTTTCAGTACAGTAGTATAAGTTATTATGAAATATCTGATGATTTCTTTATAATATTTTATGTAATTTTTGTAAAATTTGAGTTTTCAGTTTTTTGACAGCTGCACAAAGAAAATTATTTTTATTCTTGGAATTTAGTAAGCTCACTTATCAGTTTATTTATGATTTCCCAAACATACGACTATTATCCTCACATAGACAAGTTTTATTTCTTCTTTCTCCATTCACCTGCATTTTATTTCATTTTCTTAGATTATTTGACTATTACCTACTGCAATGCTGAATATACATTTAAGATAGCATAATCTTGTCTTAGCACATAAATTAGAATAAACCATTTGATATTTAAACAAGAATGATAAGAGTTCCAAATTATTTATTATCTCTACTAACCTAATAAAGTTAGATGCTATTTCCATTTTATAAGAAAAATGTATATTTTAAAATCATTTTGGATTTTGTCAGGATTTTTCCTTCATATTTTGAAGTGATTAAAATATTTTGTTTTTATGTTGTGGAAAATGGCGTTAGTTACTTGGTATATTGAAATAAACTTTCATAATTGGGATAAAACTATACCCAACTATGTTGATATTTTTACATTTTTCACAATTTGATTTGCTAATATTTTCTTAAGCAAATATATTTTTATGTTCATGAGTTATTCAATTTGAAATATAAAATGATCTTTCAAGCATTCAATTATCATCTATTTCCTGAGAGTTTTTTATAAGATCCCTATGATCTAATTATTAAATGTTTTATAAAATTTACCAGAGAAACTAACTGGGTCTTAATACTTCTTTCCTGAAAAATTTTAAATTACAATTTATTTAAACAGATATAGGGTCACTCAGAGTTTCTAATTCTTCAAGGTTTCTCATTCTTTTATCAGATTTACTAAATTGTGTTTTCAAGGACTTTGTTCATATTATTCAGTTCATTGAGCTTTCTGACTTAAAGATATTCTCTAATATATAGGTATTATGCATTAAAATGTATATGATGTATAAAGTGTTTCCTTCACTTCTAATGTTATTTATTTGTATCTTCTCTCATTTTTAATCTTAAAGAATCATACTAGGAATTTATCAGTGTAACTCATTTTTCCCTTTCTAGGGTTACTATTTTTTTGTTGATGTCTATCCTTAATTTTGGTGTTTACATCTGTTTCTATTTGTATACACTTTCAGAGTAAATTTCTAGTGTTTTAAATGGCTTGTAACATAATTAATACATAATTGTTTGCTATGTATTATAGTTTTTAGTTATTGAACTTTCATTTTTAATATTTTCTATTTCCACTGAATTTTGTTATATAATCAGTAAGATGATTGTATTGTCTACTTTTCCATTATTGGGACAAAATAACTAACACCTGTAAATTCAAGAACAGCTTCATTTTGGCTCATGATTTCCAAGGGTCCAGTCCATGAATGGTCACTTGACTCCCAGGCAGAGCTGGCCTGGAAAAAGGGCATGGATGAGAAAAGCTCTTCAACCCATGGCAGCCAGTAAGCAAAGAGAAGAAAGGAGCCAGGGACAAGAATACACCCCTCTAGATCATGTCCTAAGTGGCCCACTTCTTCTGAAAATCCCCACCTCTAGGAGCATGAGAATTTGAGGGGACATTTCAGATCTAAAGTGTAATAATGATATTCCTCTTTACATTGTTTTTCAAATTTGTAATAACAGGTCCAAAGTCCTTGTCCTTTGAGTGATTATGAAATTAAGATAGTCATAAAAAATAAGAAAGTCCCTATGCTAGATGGGTTTCCTTTATCTGAAAAAATTTTACTAGAAATGTTTTGGCTCTCAAATTTTGGAATATTTGCATATACACTATAGATACATTGAGGATGGCACCCAGGTCTAATCACAGAATTTTGTATACGTGCTGCCAAAGTGAGCACATAATCACAGAATTTTGATGTTATATGCACCTTAGACTCAACTTGAAGGAAATTTTGTACAATATTTTTATTGCACTTGTGTTTTAATGTCAGCTGTGGAAATTTGGGCTTGTGGTGTTATATCATTGCTCAAAATTCTTGGATTATGGAGCATTTTGGATTTCAAATTTTTATACTAAAGATGCCCAACCTATATGTAAAAAAGAAATGATTGGACAAGTATACAGAACATAATAAATACTTGAATTAACAGAAAATTTAGGATTCTGAATTTAAAATTAAATAAATAAGAATGTAAGAGGGAATTAAGGCAATTATAACATTTTAAGAAATATGGAAATTGAAGCCAGGAATGGTGGTGCATATCTGTATTCCCACCACTTGGGAGGCAGAGCCAGGAGGATCACTCTGAGTTTGAGGCCAGCCTGAACTATGTAGTAAGACCCTGTCTCAAAAAACCAAAAAAAAAAAAAAAAATATATATATATATATATATATATATGTATAAAAATTGAAAAGAATAAAATTTTAAAGTCAAACATAAAAGTATGATGTAAATTATCGAAGAGCAAGTAATGAATATTAAGTATAGTCCTCAACAGTCTCTGAGTTAGTAGAAATTCATGGAAGAGCAAATTAAGGCAGGAGACTCTATACTAAAATATCTTATTCAGAAAAATTCTATTGAATTAAAAAATGAAAATTATATAATTCCCAAGTATGATCAATAAGTATTCCAATAAAATCACTAGGCTTTAAAAATAATAAGTTTTTAGGGCATCTAGGTAAAATTAACAAAAAATTATAAGGAAAAATTGTACTACATCTTTGATAGCACCAATTTCTGTCATTATCAAGAATAACAAACTTTTTAAGGAAACAAAACAAGACTTTGTATTTAAACCACTGCTGCCTAGGCAAATATTTGAATTTGGAGAGCTCATAACTCTTCTTTCAAGACTGAAGAAAACAGTTCAATAAAATATTGCCTTTCACTTTTACTAGATATTCTTTAGAGGCAAATCCTAGTATGAGGAATTAGTTGCTTCTGTCTCAAAAGATAGATGACAGAAAGGACCACGATTTGATCACAATGAAAGCTTGATCACAGGAGAAAATTTGGAATGTTCAATCTTTAAGGAATATTTTTAGCTGAGTGGATGTGTAAGCATTCTGCAAATGAATAAGCTGTTGTATTAGAAACCTGGAGTGCATCTGAGCCATGGTCCTTGACAATAGCTGAGCGTCAACTTCATCAGGAGAATCAGTGTCTAGCCACAAAGGTGATTCTGTTTGGGGACAAAGGATGGGATCCCGGAAGTGTATGGAGTTGCTTTCTCTTATTTTTCCTGGTTCACTGTTCATCCTCAGAATAGAATAGAGATCGGATAATCATAAGCAAAACAAACAAAAAAAAAATTCAGAAATCAATTAGTCCATATTTGTACTTTCCAGAACAAGTTACTTTGCCTCGGACTTACTTTCAGAGGATTGGGGAATGAAAGAGTTGATGAGTATCATGATAGCCATATAATTAAATATTCTTTTTTTCATTATACAGTTGAAGAAATGGAAGCTCAAAGTAATAAAACATTTGTTAAGGTCACCTAGAGATTGAATGATAGAAAAAGAATTCTCCTCAAGTAATCAGACCCAAGAGCTCATATGCCAAACACTATACAATATACTTCTTTTTGCATTGCACAGATTGCACGATTGGATACATCTTGTTACATTTATAGATATTATCCTAGTTTTATGCAGCACAATCACACTCTCTCACTGGAACATCCTGTCAGAAGTCCTTACATTATACACATTTCCAAATATAGCATCACATCTGCTTGCCCTGACACAACATTCCTATTTTTAGGCCTAGGAAACAGCTACAGGAACATCTCAGATAATTCAACTTTGAACTCAAAGTCTAGTGTTAGATCAGTGTACTGCAGCTACTCTGATTACATCAATTCATTGGCAGTTCACTGGAAAGTTTGCTTTAATCCCATTCTCTGAGAATTACATTGAATAAAATTCATCATTAAGGAACTAATCGGTTTATATGCTAATATGGCTTAATAGATGCTCACAGAAAGATCCAGTGAATCAAATTAATAACAAGCTCATCCGCTTTCTGGGTTACTCATTTAGGAGCCATACATGAGCTATCTTGACAACACCAAACTGACTGTGGATTTGTAGCACTGATAATTACAAAGAGTGTCACAACCAGCTGCAGGAAATGTGATTTGGATTGTCATAACTGGCAGCAAAAGAAGTTTCTGCCATTTCACTGTCTCAGACCTAAGCTAACCAACTTCGGTAGAATAATTTGCAAATAGCTTTATTGTGTAACATTACGTACAATACATACACTTATAATGCAGGCACAAGTTGTGTATGTGTGTGTGTGTGTGTGTGCGCGTGTGCAAACAAAAAGGTGGTGCTGATAACCTCTATAATCTAGACAGTATAGGGATAAAACTTAAATCACAACAGCTAAAAGAAAAAATCAGTAACAAACATGAAGGAGACTTTCAAGTTATAAATAAAACTTATAAATAAGACTTTCAGATTTTAAATAATTAATAATTTGTTCTTGGCCACACATGTACTAAGAGTAAATGAACCCAGCTTATTTATAAATCCCATGTGCTTAATCCTTTATATTTATTATATTTTAGAAGACAACTACAGATACTACATCACCTCGATGAATACATAAGTCAAAACCAATTCGTATGTGTTATTTTCCCAGGGCCACTGTGAGAAAGGATCAGCAGGCTTAACGCAATAGAAACTTATTCTCCCACAGTTGTGGAGGATAGAAATCTGAATCTTGGGGTCAGCTGACAACCTTTGATATTTCCTGCTGTAACCCATCACGGCTTCAGTCTTCACATGTTATTCTCTTTGTCACTTCTGATAAGGACATAATTTACACTAAATTAAGATACAAGCAAAGGAGGTCTTTTCATCTTGTACTCTCTGCAATGTTTCGTAACTTTATCGTATAGGTTCTTTTTCGGTGAGGTTGATCCCTACATATATTTTTTAAACTATTATGTATGGAATTGTTTTCTGATTTCTTTGTCAGCTAGTTTATTATTAGTATATAGACTAGCTATTGATTTTAATGTTAATTTCGTAGCCTGTTTAATCATAATTTAAGGGTGCCAACTCTCACTGTCACTGCGTTGAAGGGATTATGTTGCCTTCACATGAATTTTGCCAGACACTCAAACCATAGTTAAGGGTGCTATAACTTTAACTACTATGTAAAAGTTATCTTCCCCTGTATCTTTGATAGGAAGTCAGAGCTAAAGAATTTTGTGCAACCAAATATTGTCAAAATAATGTTAGGCTTCCTTTTGCTTCTCCACACAATTTGGTACATTTTCATAATTATCCCTTTATTCAAGCTAACGTAAAAGCATTTAGGTTTTGCTACTTTCTGGGGTCTATTTCCTTATATGGACTCTTACGCCAGGCAAAACTTTTACATTTTTTTCCTTTTAATTTATTATCAATATAATTTTCATGTCTATCTGAGACTCTAGCAGGGTAAAGTTTTGCTTCCCTTATATCCAGCCATAAAGTAAACATTATCTAAATATTAACTTGATAGACAAATGCAGAAGCTGAAAACATACCTATCCTGTACCAGAAAAACATAATTATACTGACTGAAGTGTGGAAAACAAAAAGTAGAAGTAGCAAATTAACTATTTTCTGTCTTGGAAAATATGAAAATGTTTTCAGATATTTTCAGAAAAATATACACACGGATTAAAAATGAGGACTGCAAAAGTTAACTTTAGCAAGAACTCAGTAGCGCCTGAACCCATAAGTAAAGGTGGACATGTAGAAATTAGTTGTTAAAGTAACCAATTAAAGGGCAGTGATTATGCAAGTTGACGGGCAATTTTTAACACGGTTATTTTATCCATAATAATTACTGTGGAAAATTAATGTTAGTTTCCCAAGAATAGATTGTTATAATTACATGTCAGAACAAATTTTGGAAGATTAAGCTCATTTGTATATTAAGGAGAATGCTTAAAAACACTCAATTATCAAAACATTATTTTTATTTCTCTTATAAAAGAAGTCTGGAGGTAGACATTCTGGAGCAGGGTATGCAGAGGTCTATATGCAACACTGCACGATCCTTGTGTGTGGTTTTTACTTTTCAGTCAATTGTTTGACTCTGATTTTGGAACTCCATTTTGTATCGATACTTTGTATTGATAGATCAATACAAAGTGGAAGTACATGCCCTTCTCTTGGGAATCACAATGCTAAAGTAGCCCTGGCAATCTTACCCAGCATTTGCATTTACAATTTATTAGCCAGAAAACTGAATAATGTGTAAACAGTGGGTCACAATTAAAATTTGCAAACAGTCCATCTCCCAACCATCTAATATGAAATACTCTGCACAGAAAATGAAAAGTTTGTGTTTGTAAGGAATAACAGTAACATGGTGTCCAGATCTGTATTCAAGGGCCCAAATGTGAAACAGCCCATTTGTAAGTGAAATGGTTCCAGATGCACCAAACTCTATTCTTTGAATTTTTATTCTTTTCACAGCATGAATAAAGCCCCAAAAGTTTAAATCGCCTTTTCAAATCATTCCAATATTTACTGTTTAGTCAGTTCTCTACTGCAGATCTGCATGTACATGTAAGTGCCTCAATCATGGATGGTTCTTTCCATAAATTATTACAAAATGAGCAAATGTCCACCAAAGCGTTTTGAAAAGTGCTAATAACTTAAATGCCCTTGTCCTACCACTTACAAATTGATAGATCTTCCTTCTATCCAAAGTGAAGTGCTAAGCTGATTTTAAAACCCTACATTAATTTCCTGGCTTTGTATTTCATATTTATGGAATCGCACATTTCTATGTATTATGTGTGTGTAATTTATCCTTGGATGAACTGACTGCATAACTGGTTCAGTTTTATTTTTATACTGTGCTATTTTGTAGAGATTATTTAATATTCTATTGATGATAGTCGTTTGAGTGATTCACATATTCTGAATACTGCATCTATGAATATGTTTATTCATGGGTTTCAGAGTGTGTCCACATGTTTTTTGTTTGCCGTATAGTCTAAGAGAGGAATTGAAGGGTTATATTGTATGTGCATATTCACTTTTACTAAATTCTCCGCAGTGTGCCAGTTTCATTTCCAATAGCAGCTAAATAGAGTACTGTGTACTGAGTACTTTTCTTGAAGACATGGTATTGGTTTCACACAGAGGTAGAGACGATACAAACAGCGAGAGAGAGAGAAATTTACTCTTCATAGTCATGCTGCATTTCACATGACAGATCTTCAGATTCCCACTTTCCATTTGAGAACGATTTCTGAAGAATTTTGCAACTAGAATGTCCAGACACAGCCCCAAGCACCTGGGGGAGTAAATCCCTTAGTGATGAGAGAGCCGATGTCTTCTATATATCACCATTGTACTAAGTCCAGCTCACAATTATGAGTTAATGGTCCATTTAAGAACACAGTAACTAAATGTTCAAAATACTTTGAGCTATTTAGAGGTAAATGCCTTCCTTCCTTCGTTCCGACAACAATATTGACTTCGTGAAGCATATAATATTTTAGTGAAAAGAATTATGACCATTTTCATTGTAGTTCCTTCAGATTGTTGGAAAAAAATGCACGCTACTTTTAATATATTTTGATTTGGTCTTTTAAATTTTAATCCAAAATCAAGTCACAGTTTCAGTAATTAGTAATAACTTTGCGTTAAAAAGTGATTCAGGCCATTGCTAATGTAAAACCAATTGGGCATAACACTTCTTAAATCTTGGAAAGGGAACTAGTTAAAACTCTTAGAGCCCACAGTTATGATTGGAAACAAGTTTTTTTTTGTTTTGTTTTTCGTTTTTTTTAATGTGGTTCTACTTGATTAAGAATTGTTTTCCAATGGTTACATACAAAATACTATTCAGTTCATTTAAAATGCTATGAAATGCTATGTAATGGTAGAAAACATATCATTTATCACACTATATTTTATTTGAATCTTTCCATTGCTAATAAACTTTTTTTTTTTTTTTTGGTGGTGCTGGGGATGGAACTCAGGCCCTTGTGCTTGCAAGGCAAGCACTCTAATCACTGAGCTAAATCCCCAGCTCTGCTAATAAATTTTTTAATCTCTATCAATATCTATCTTTATCTATTGATCTATATATCTGTATATATCTACACCTGTTGTCTTGGTACTAGGGATTGCACTCAGGGCCTTGGCACTGAGCTACACTCTCAACCATGTGATTATGTACATATGTATGCATGAATGCACGTATTTATTTATTTTTTATTTTCATTTTAAAACAGTGTCTTTCTAAGTTGTTAAATAGCCCAATCTGAGCTCAATCTTACAATCCTCCTGCTTTAGACTCCTAGAGATGTAGGATTACAGATGTGCGTTATTGTCCCTGAATTTTCCTATATTTTGCACAACTAAATTGAAAACACCCAATGTTAGTAACTTCATTTGTTTTCTAGCAAAGTAAGGTGTTGCAGACCCATAATCCTAGACCTTGGGAGGCTGAGGCAGGAGGATTACAAGTTCCAAGTCCTATTTAGGCAACTTAGCAAGATCCTGTCTCAAAATAAAAATATAAAACAAAAATTGGGTATATAGTTTTATGTGGAGTGTGTGGTTTTAACCTCCAGTACCTCAAAAAAAAAAAAAAAAATGATCTATAACTGTCAAAGACATTGAAGATAATATCTTAAATTTTTATAGAAAATCAACAGATTAAGAGTACAGTTAAGACATTAGTCTTTATTAGCTATGTTTTAATGAATAAGCATTTTATTTATCAACTATCATTGTGACAAAATACCTGAACTAAATCACTTAAAAAAGAGGGACTTAGCTCAGTGGTTAGAGCGCTTGCCTTGCAAGCACAAGGCCCTGAGTTCCGTCCCCAGGACCAAAAAAAAGAGGAAGTGTTTATTCCAGTCCCTGGCTTCACAGGTCTCAGTGGATGGTCTGCTGGCCCTATTGTTTTGAGCCTGGGACTGCACACTGCAGGGTGGTGTGACAGCAGATCATAGGACAGGAGCTGCGCACCTCCTGCGGGCCAGGAAGCAGAAGGGAGGCCCAGAGGAAAGCTCCCCATTCCACTCCAAGCGGACGTCAGTGATCTGATTCCTCCAAATGGGCCTCATTTCTAGAAAGCTCCACAGCTTCCCAATAGTGCCGAAGGCTGCTGACCAAGCCTTTGAGATAGGGGCCTTAGGAGGACATTTCCGATCCAAAGTGAATCATGAATTGGCTTATAGACATGGAATCCTGTAAATTATATGCAGAATATGAACAGCAAAATCTTATAATGAGAACCACCTCCACCTATTATTAATATGTGTTTCATCTTTCATGGATGATGCCAAACACTTACTTTAAAGAAATCGTCTGAACATTTTTCACTGTTTCCCCTCTATGTCTCTTTTGGTACTTTTCACATTACATGATTTCACAATCATTTTGGGAAATTTCTTGCTGTATGTAGGCCAAAATGTATGTTTTAGAAGCACGTACTGTCATTTACTTGGGGATCTGTGAATGTTGGCCTGGATTAGTTTGGTGTAACATTCATTTAAAGGAATTATGATTTATCTGATTTAACTCTGAGCAATTTTAATATAATATTTAAAGTTATTAACCTGACATAAAATTGGGAGTTAAAATAGTTATAGTTATGCTTCAGTTATTTTTCATATTCTATATCTGTATGTACAAAAGGATAAAATACAAATTTTCAATATTTATATAAATAACCTGTGGCAGTTTTAGACATATTTTTTGATAGATAGCTTCAGTTTGGTTATACACGCATTCATATGTAGATTATTGAATTTATATACAGTGTGTTATATTTATTGTATAAACACAGTATATGCCTCTGTGGTTCTGTAGATATGTGTGTGTGTGTTTATGTGTGAAATATTTCCACCCAAGTCTTGATGAAATAAAATTTCACCAATATGTGAATTAAAGCATAGCCACAAAACAGTAATTTAGGTAGTCAAATATCTGCATACATTGTTTTCAAACTATAGCTCTTTGCACACCTTTCGTGGATCCTTGCACGTATTCGTGTGAATTTAAAGCTTCCTGCTCATTTTATGAATGAAGAAAGCAGTCCAGAGAACAGTACGTAATTTGTCCAAATGTATAAAAATAGAAGATGATGAAGTGTTGGCAATTCCATATTCTGTATAATCATTGGTGCAATGGTTCAATTGCTTCAATTGCTTCAATTGGTTCTTTTATGATTTTTTTCCATAATCCCTAAGCAACCTATGCTGTTTTGCTGTTTTTATTTATTGTGATATTCAGATGATTTTTTTCTGTGTGTATAACCTTATGTAATGTTGGATTGCTAAAGACTATCTTGTTTATTAACTGACAATATATATTTAAATGTATTGATAATACTGAAATAAAAATAAATAAAAATGAAGTGCATGTTTCCTATACACTTCAGAGTTTGTCTAGCCTAGAACTGGATTAAAATTATTTATTTCATAATCATCACAAAGACATTATAATAGCTGTGAGTAATTGGCAGATGGCTATAAGACCTTTGCATGTTTCAAAACAAATCTCAATTATTCCTTTTTAAACTGAGAAATATTTTGAAAGAGTATTTTTGAATGTGTGTCGTGTACATTGTATATAAAAATTTTCAAGTTAATTAGAATAGTTTCTCGTAGTCTTCCATTAATTATGATTTATACTTTTATATATTTTAGAGCTGTCATTACATACAAAACTTTTTTGTGACTGCCCTTTAACAAGATCATATAATGTTTAATTTGTGGAATGTGCATATACATACTAATCAGGCACTAGTAGTTTAAGGAAACAAGAAATCTGTAGACTGGGCTGAGACAAGATTTGAAATTTGAGAACATGCTTTCACTTTCATGAGAATCGGCAAGACTGTGCTAGCCCCCAGGGAGGAGAGGCTCCTGGGGTTGGCTGACTTTGCATCTGGGACTTTTGCTGGAGCAGGAGCAGATTTCTTTCTTGTAGCTTTACTTAAAAATTCCTTGCCTCTCTGACTCTGCGGTGCATAAAATATTCAGGAGGCAAGGGTAGCCTTCCTGGGACAAGCGGCCCTGGTATATGTAGGTCAGCGCCGCCCATAGGGCAGAGCAGCGGGTTTGGCCCCGGAAGCCTGAGGACCCTGAGCGCTGTTCCTCCACTTAGAAGCCCCACTCCGTCACCTCACAGAAAGCAACAGTGTCTGACACATAGAAGTTAATATACTATTGTACTATTGTGCTGCTACCTCTTTGCAATAAATTAAGATAAAGCAAATGAGCAGTGAGCAGATATGACTTTTATTAACTATTTTAAAATATATATTAACAGAGAAAATTAGGAAAATCTATTTCTTCGAGTAATCTTTTACATTTTTCTCATCCTATCCAATAAATAATTTTGGATGACCAAAATATGTGTCCTTTTGACAGAACAATGTATGTGAAATAAAATTTGGGTACAACTCGAAGTAATCTCTCTGAAGCTGAATAAGTTTTAAGAAATTCTTCACTCAAAAACAGAAAACCTCATTAATATCACTAGTTTATTTGGAAAGAGACAAAAGGGCTTTAAAATGTAATGGTTACAATTCTTCAGAAGCACCCATCTAGAAAAAGTCTAATATTCATGCTAATATTGTTTTTAAGCACAGACTAATGTGTGTGTGTGTGTGTGTGTGTGTGTGTGTGTGTGTGTGTATTTTGGAATACTGTTTTTATATTGCAACGTGGAGAATAGGACTTTGCATTTTAAAAGTGCAAATGTGAGTAATAATTTATACTAGATAAAATTTTGTTTTCCACTTATAAGTAAAAATTACCTTTTAATTTATTCTTGTCATTTTAATGATTTTCTACATATCTTTGTTTTTGAATTAGCAAAATATTTTTTTATTTAGTTTTTACATTTACTTCACAGAGAATGAAAAACCATTGATTAATTTTTGGAAATAAAGTGTTCAAATTTTTTGATTTATATTAATGATAGAAATTGTTCAGTGAACTGCAAATCAGTTTTCTGAGTACAGGAATTGCATCATTTTAGTGAAGTAGAAAAATAAACCTGTCTTCAGGTTTCTGCGTACTTCTCAAGTGTTACCTGCTTACAGCAGGAGGAAAGGCGGTGTCCCGGCAGTCCGTGCCATGCCACGGTCACCTGTGAACAAGCCTCGCCAGCTTAGTTGTCCATTTTCACAAGTGCAGATTCTCAGCAATCTCCCTAGAAGTGCTCGAGTCTCTGGATTTTAACAAGAATCCCAGCTTGTAAGGTTTCCAGTTTTGCAAGCATATAATTCTTGAAGTTGAGTACATTAGAATAACCTGCGAGGTTATTAAAAATATTGGTGCCAGGATATTATTGCCATTTATTTTGAGAAGCGATGGAAATGAAATCAGCATTGTAAAAGGTATCTGAAATCCTGTTTTATTACAGGATTGATCACAATAGTAAAGATACGGAATTAATCTGAGTGTCTGTTAATGGATAAACGAATACAGAAAATGGGGTAAGTATACATAATTGGATAAGTGTTAAAATATAAAACTAGAAACCTTGTAATTTGTGTCAACACAGATGAACATAAAGGGCATTGTGTTAAGTGAAAAAACTCAGGCAGAGAAAGACACATGACACACTATCTGAGTCTTATGTGGACTCTCAAATAGGTGATCTCCTGAGAGCCGAGTGCTGGTTGAGGGACCAGAATGTCTGGGGAAAAGAGTAGAGAGGTGTTGGTCAAAGCATAAATCCTTCAGTTAGATAGAAGAAATAAGTTCATCTATTGTACAACAAGGTGACTGTAGTTAATGCCAACATACTACATTCTCAAAAAATGCTAAGAGGGGGGTAAGTGTCTCACCAGAAAAATGACAGCTATAAAAACTAACACATATATTAAATAGCCATATATATGTTTACATAATGTATATATACTTGAAAATTTCACATTTAACATAATAAATAAATACAATTTTTATTAAAATTAAAAATAAAATAAATATTTAAATGGGCAACAAACTGAACAGATGTTGCTTCAAGGAGGAAATACAAAGAGCTAACAAGAATATAAACAGAAGCTCAGTGTCATTATTATGATATTATCATGTTCCCCTGATTATTCCCCAGCTGTTTTCCTTACTCATGGGGCATAATTACCAAGACCATGATCCACCGAAGATAGGGCTCTCCTCCTTATGTATGTGATTAACAGTCTCTCAGCACAAGATTTTTCAAGACGTTTCCTCCAAAAACAACTACTTGTTCTTTGGCACAACTGGATCATTTTTTAATATTTTTCTGTCTGGAGTTTTGAAGTGGACCTCAACAATACACTAATTAAATTTCATGCTAAACGCAATCTGTCGCAAGGCTGAAAATCTATTTCCTCTTCCATTTCTTGTCCCAAATTAGGCAAAGTCATATTGTAGAACATAGCCTGCCGGGCGTTATTCAATGAGTTTAAATGACTTCATTAGGAAATCTAACAATGAAATCGATAAAGGTATTCAATATTAAAATGTCAGCATCATACACATTCCATAAATTTGAATATAAGCCCGTTAGCATTATGAAATTTCCAGGGATATATTAAAGTTCAAAGATTAAATCCTCCTGTTAGCTAAAATGGAAAAGAATTCAAGTTTGAAATAAAAATATTCTGCCTCAGCATGCTGAAGAATCCAAAGAATTTAAAACCTATCACATATTGTATTGCTCTGGCTCAGTCAATATGGTTTTCTAAGCTTAGGTGTGTTGGAATTTTGTAAGCAGCCCAGGTACGACTTTTCTTCCACTGGAAATATTGTACTTCCTTCAGAGATACAAAAGTTCAATTAACTTTATTTAATAGGACAAAAACATTGTGGAATTCTTAAATATCAAATTTAAAAGTAAATTTATTCCCAACCTTAGGGAATTAACATCTAGGAAAAACTATGTTTCCATAATACGTCTCCTAGTGATACCCAAAATGATAGCAAAGATTCAGTGATATTTGAGGGAGAAAATGTCAATGAAGATTTTTGTTTTCAACTGCATATACAAATCAATCAGGAAATAACTATTGTCCAAAGTCAACAATGTACAAGTGTGAACTGAACTAAGAATAATATACTAGATAAAGTTTTATATTTATGTTATTTTCTATATCCGGGCCTAAAATATACTTACAACTCACAGGATTTAAAAAATTAAAATATAAAATGAAAGTCATCGATCTTAACAAACTGCCTGCTTAGGGAAAGCTTTTAGTTTGTATTTATATACCTTCAATTTGCCAACAGCTTTTAGAATGGTGAACTGAAGCTACCTAATACTTATTCATCTAAATTTTAAGTCCTAATGACCAGCAAAAGCATCACTGTCTAGTTCTGGTGCTATAGTAAGAACAAGTTCACTACCAGTGCTCTACTATGTATTTAAAGGACTGCGTTTCTTCTCTTTAGACTTAAAAAAAAAAAAAAATATGTGAGCTTGCATGCCTGTTTATCCACATGCTCGTAGGTGAAATTAACCAAAATTGTTTCCATGACACATGAGCCCATAGATATAGGGTGCGTGCTTAGGATAGTCTTTCTAAAAATGTTCTCGTCTGTTTGTGCATAATGCAATTTGGTGAAGTAGATGTAAAATTACCTACCTAAACATCACAGTAATAATTTCTTAACAGTACACTAAAAATGCATATAAAATTCATCACTTCAGTAGTTTATAAGGTCAAGAAAGACTATTTTAATCCTAAAGTAAAAATCTTTGCTTCCTCTGTGCATATTTAGAAAAAAATATATGCCTGTGTGGAATGACACAGTGGCTTGCATTCTGAAGTAGCATTTCTCTGCTAAAGACATTTCATTCTGTTTTGTTTTGGTTTGGTTTGGTTCTTTTAAGTCTATTGGTTCCTTGGACATAGCGGCTGTCAAAGTTACAAGATTCTCCACCTATCCTTTATTTCTTTCAAGGCCTAAAATTTACTATCTGTATTTGAGATGTCTCATCAGTGGATAATCCCACTAGAAAATGTGTAGAAAATGTGAGTTTTCTGGATCACAGCACTTTAAAGTGATGTAACTGCTGAAACATCTAACCTTCCCTGTCAAATATAAATTTATACAAATTGCCAACTTCAAAATATTCTGAGGACATAGTAAAATTCAAGATCTTTGTATTCTGCCTCATCATAAACATTTTCACCTGTTATTTGGGGTCTGAAATTACGTTACCTGTTTATTTCTCTATTTCTGAACAATGGCCAATTGTTGACGACTTTGTAGTAGCCCCAAATAACTCTGTTTCTTCTCTTACAGAGAACAAAGCAAAGCAATGTCATAGGGTGATTCAATATCACTCTCAATGAAAATAATAGTCTAATTAGCTGTGTTGCTTTGCAAAAGATTAAAAATAAACTGGCTAATGAATTCCAGATTGTGAAGGGTCATCTACCTGGACCCAGAGGTGATTCCCATGGCAGAGATTCCCAATTGATAGTGAAGATCCCGGCTTCCGCAGGATAAGCATTTCCAATAGAGACACATAGCCTACATTATTCTTCAGAATTTTTGCAAAGAGGTGAATGATCTCACCTCTTAAATGGTGATGATGCGGGAGGGTATGGGGTTCAGAGAGAATATTTCTAGGATTTTATTCACACAGGCAATGAATTGCAGGAGCAAATTTTAGGGCCTTAAGGAGATTTATTTTAGTAACAAAGGGGAGACTGGTTTTGCCAGGTGAATGAAATAACCACCTGCTGCCACAATTAGAGAACCTAAAAAAGAGTGGGAAGCAAGAGAGCTAAAGATGGAGCATGGGTTAGGGGTCAGCAGGCAAAGGGGTTTAGGAGAGCAAGAGGGCAAAAGGGCGAGAGGGCAAGAGCACAAGAGAGCAAGAGAGCGAGCTCGTGGTGCCCTTTTTATTTATCTGGATTCTGTTCTCCTGAGAATTTCGGGTCCTGTGAGAAGAGGGGAGATTGGAATTTTGTGCCCCAGGCTGAGGCCCAGTCAAGGCCGCTCCCCAAGGTCATACCCATCTTCCCTGCCAGGTCAAGCCACACCCTATCACTACCTCAGTGTGAAAAGGAAGTGTGGAAGGAAAAGGAAGAAGCAAGGAAGTAGTGCCAATCAACTATGTTTCTTGGATTTAAACAGAAAGAGAAAAAAATATCTTTTTCAAAAAACTTACATACAGAGGCTGGGGATTTAGATCAAGTGGTAGAGCACTTGGCCAGCGAGGACAGGCCCTGAGTTCGATCCCTAGCACCTCCCCAAGAAAAGCTTACACACTAATTCAGAATAAGCCAAAGCTTTAGATTTCACATATTGTTTCAGCAATAAATTACTAAACATATCAATTGATTGTATTTTAAAGACAATTTATTAAGACATACCATAGGCCAATTTACTTCATTAACAATGTTTGCAAATCAAAGCAAATATTGGATCAAATTCAAGGTAGCATCTTTATTTCTACTTACAGACCTTGGAAAAGCTGTACTTGTTAGTTGAATTTCTAGGATGTGACAGGAGACTCACTATTTAAGTCTAAACAACAAATAATAATTTAGATGAAAGTTTAAGGCCATTTGGGTAAAAAAAAAAACTCCTTTCAAAATCTAAAGAGTTTTCTATTGATATTTATAGCATTTTGAAGATCAATAGAGCTCATTTTTCCTTGTTTTGGTAAAATAAATAGATTATTTTGTTATCATAGTATGATATAAATATATGACCAAATGACATTTTAGGTCTGCTTACACAATATGAAAGTCTATTTATAATTGGCTATTGCAGTTGAACCACAGAAATCATCCAGCCTTGTCCTCTCAACTGACAAACCAGTTAAGTCCCAGAGTGATGTAGGTGGAAATAATGAGAAGGTATTCAGTTGTTCAGACTTCTATTTCAGTAGTTTTTATGTGTACCAAATTGCATCTCACTTTTTTACTCTTATTGCCACAGTCAGGATAATTTCCATGAGCTCTGGGAAAGTCACATTAAATGAGTTGCTTGTGTATGTTGGCATCGTGAAGTAGTCCCAACTTGTATGAGTCTTTCCAAGCAGTAACAGGCTGACCTCAACCTCTATCATGCTCTTGAATTAGAAGAAATATATTGAATTTGTTATGTCTAAGTCATGCAACCCAGAAACTAGGTATAGACCAAGACAATTAGAGATGACATTAAATACATATTAGCTCCAATATACTTAGGATTAGTGTTATCTGTCAGTAACGAAGGATTGCAATTAATACAAGTGTGTTGACGAAAGATCATTTCATGAAACAATGTGCCACGGTGATAGAATAATTTTTATGCATTTGGACATTAGTGATGACTAAACCACAACAAACAATGACAAACAGCACAAGCAGAACAAGTTTTAAAATACCACACAAACACGCACAATTTGTACCATAACCTTTCTGGTCTTATTATTTCTGTCTTCAGAATTACAGGCAACAGCTCTGCCTCATTTCTCTTGAAATAATAAAGGAAAAACCTTATACCGAAGACACGTTTTTTTTAAGATTGCCACTTCGAAATAAAATTTCTTCCTTATTGGTAGCAACTTCAGGCACCAGAAAGTATATAAGTCCAGTAATATAGACTGTTTTTTTTTTTAATGTATTGTAGTGCCAACCATTATTTATTAAGGAACACATGATTTGGCATCCTTCAAGGAAATAAGAATCATTCTAGATATTTTATACTGAAATAATTGTAAACAGTGAGTTGCATAGTTGACATAAGGAGTGAGAAGACAGATAAGAGACGATTAAATGATATAAAGTACAGCAACTAGGTGGACATGTAGGAAAGATTGAGGATGAGATGATGATATTAGAACTCAGAAGTCAATGTCATCTGTAACTGTGTGGTGTTCCCCAGAAGGAGCTGGAGCCACAGGTGTGACTGTCCATGCGGGAGCTACAAGCACGAGGGAGAGGTTCTCAGCGCAGCAAGATCGGCCTGAGGGGGCTCTAGTGAGTGAGTAACACCCTGGCTGCCTCCATTCTCCCTCGCACCAGTCTTCCTCCAACAGTTCCTCCCAGACGCTGAAGCACCTTGCTAGCTACTGAGCAAAGAAAGAGGAAATTCCGCTTTCAGGAGACCAGCAGGAAGTGAATCAGAATCATTTTATGCAAATTGGCAAGAGTGTCAACTTAATACAAAGCACAGTTTTGACAGTAGGAATTTGCAGTAAACAAGACTGACTAAATTCTTGTTCTTAGGGAGGTCAATATGCACTATTCAAATATTTTCTTGTGACTCAGGACTACCGTATATTTATCAATACACTGTGAATACAACAATCTATAAAACCTCATAAAATATCTATAGATGAGTATTTTTGCTTTCAGTTTGCTTTTTTTTTTTTTTTTCTTTTTTTGGTGGTGCCGGGGATCGAACTCAGGTCCTTGTGCTTACAAGGCAAGCACTCTAATCACTGAGCTAAATCCCCAGCCCACAGTTTGCTTTTTGCTTTCAGTTTTCAGTTTCATAAACTCTGTTTATGAAAAATAAACAGAGTTTAAATGACTTAGATAACAATGCTTGCATGTGCTACAGCAGAAACTCAGACCAAGCCTTCTTGCTCACAGTATGTTCCGTGGTAACTTTCAACCCTCAGGCCTTCTTTCTATTCTTTGTACCTATCAGAGTTAGAGGTAATCACAAGTGTAACATTGGGAATATTTTAAAAACTGTTACAGTGTTTACATACAAATACCAAAGTATCTGGAGCACACAGCATAAATTTATTTAGGATAGTGAAAAGCATAAAGTTTTTCTCTGCCTCTTGAAGATAAGCTGCCTTTAACTGATTGAAATGCATGGGCATGTGTTACTAATGTTGTACAAAAGCATAGCGAATTTTATGAGAGAAAAAAGAGAAAAATTTCTAGGGAACGTTACTATAGCTCAGTTTTTAGTATTTTTTAGGTGGTGAGAACATAGAATAAGAAACAAATAAAACCCGTAATTAAATGTCACAGGCAGCAGCAAGTGGCAGCGGGTGGCGAAGGGAAGTAGGAGCTTCTGAATATAAGTGACCTTAACCTCTTTCACGGTCTCCTCAGGGGCACACAGAATCACAGGAAGCTGCAAGAGGAATCTCCCAAGTACATGAATTCTACCTTTCTCTAATGCTTACTACTGGGTGGGGGAAGAATTATTTGAGAGTCTATGCTGTGTTTACCTACATAAATGTGTAAATGTGAAAGCATTTTGATGCAAAATAGGTTTTACATCTTCCCCCTTAAGTATCTAGTAGGTCAGAGATAACATCTGTAGAAGCATCATTTATTGTGAGTACTTTCTCTATAACACAGATGTCTCTACAGGAAAGGAAAGGCTGAGACATGGCGATTAAAATTTCTTTCCTCTGTCAGTGGTTGTTCTATATATATGTATATATTGTTCTCTTTTTTAAAGAAAGCAAGCATGACGGTGGTAGGCCTCGAGAGAGTGGCACATCTGCTTTATAGATTCAGGTCACATTGGCTGCCTAGCTGATATCTGTGTCTTTTTAAACTTCAAAACAAGTCCCGGAATTTAAAACAATTGAAATGTGAACTGATGACTGTAGAATCCCTGCTGCCCTTTGTGAAAGATGTATGAAATGAAAATCTCTGCCTAGTGCATAGAATACTGACATCCTGTAATTACAGCCATGCTAGGCAACAGCCCATTTAGTCAGAGTGCCATTCGAAACAGCATACCTGCTCCACCAGTAATTCAGTCTGCGTGAATGATAGCATATGATGGGAGCTTTAGGTTTTGCAGTCTCAACTTGTATTTTCACATACCTCTTTCACGGCTGAAAGGTTTACCTTCAAAAATCACACAATCCCAAATTCTTTCTTGTCCCGATTTCGAGATAAAAATAAAAGTTAAACTTCTTAAAAATGTTGAATTCCAAATTTTCCACCTACATACTATTACATAAAAGCCATTTTCTAAAGCCTTTCCACCTGTCTGTAGGCCTCTTCTTTGTTAATATTAGGGAGAAATTTAAAGACTAAAAAGTGGAACAGAAGGATTGGCTGTGTTCCTTGAAATGAAGATCAATTTGTTCTTAAAAACAAGTAGATCATTTGGCCTGGTATCCATAATCAATAATACATTTTTCTAAGACTCTATAAAAGTGTGTTTATATTTTAAGGATTTGAATATATCCACTTACACTTCTTAATATGGGATAATAAATTATTTTTTATAATCCAACAACAGAACCGAACCCTTTATACATTAATTTTACATTAATACACAGGATAATATGTGATGTCACTATAAATTAATGGTGCTGATAAGAAAAAAAACACATTCACAATGTTAAATACCTAAGTACATGCTAACTTTATAAGTTGCCATCCTTGGGGTATAAGCATTTATTAAAATAATGTGTTTACTGAATTTAATTTTAAAATTTTCTTGTGAAATTATTTATAAGACCCACGTAGCCCTTAATGAATGTTTTACACGGATAAAGCATTATAACTTTTTTTTTTAATCAATATGATGCTTAGTTAACAGGAAACATTGAAAACATAAAATTAACATTAGGAGGTATGTTTAACATCGCCTTTAATATTTCCCAGTGGAGATTAATTCCTGACATTTGTCCTGTAATTACCCTTTAAGGTACAGGAATGTACGTTCTGCTTTCTACAAGCAGAAGTGGGTATTGTTCTCAGATTTAGGCACACTAAAACCGTGCTTTGTAACAGCAGACTGCAAATTCTGCGAGTCGCGCTTGTGTTCCACTAGCTGTGGATCACTGTTAGCCTCCCAGCGCTGGGCAGGGAGTGAAAGAGAGAAGGCAGGAGAGAGAAAAGACCTACGCCTTTCTGTTTCATTTCTGTTGATTTTCTTTTGTTTCTTTTTCTTCTAGTTGTTTCCTGTTTGATTCTGTACAGTTATGAAAATTTGTTCCAAAACAACATGATTCCATTTCTGTATTTTTTATACCAATATTTCCAAAACCATCCTCGTCATACGCCTTTCCTGGAGATGACAGCACTCATGAAACGTTGACTCAAGTTAAAGAGTTAATGTGCTAATTCTTAAAGTACTGTGAGGTCCCGTTCTTACGTGCCTAGAAACGCACCGACCAAGTAAGACTTTCTTATCAGGGTTCCGGTTTCCAACATCATGTGGACACTCCTCCTGTCTTTTAAATTTTAATTATCACAACCTCTTCTCTTTCTTCCATCAGCTCTAGGTGGTTAGCTGCATCCTTCAGTTTCTACATCCGTACCTACTTTACTATTCCTTTTTCTGTCGTATTTTCACCAACTATTGCCTAATCCTCGTACATTTCCCCCCTTACGTCTGAGTTGGCCTTGGATCTTGCTTTGACCAATAGCGTGGGGCAGAAATGAGGCATGTCAACTTTTAACTGCTCTCTGCAAGTTACTCACCAACTTGAGAGAAGTATGACTATCCCGTGGTGAATGGAGCCCAGTCAGATCCAGATATTTGGGCTACTCCGACTGAGATGACTTTTAGATTTTCCAGCCCTGGATGAGCCCCCAGCTGAATGCAGCTGCATGACCACTCGACTGTAGACCACTTGGAATACGAGGACCACTCAGATAGTTTCGGGGAGCTCAGGATTGTGCGAATCCTGAGAAAGAATATGTGAAGATCGTGTAAGCCACTAAGTAAAGGTGGTATAGTCTGTTACGTAGTAATATATGTTTGACAAAGTATTTTGACTTCAAAAGTGACTTGATTCCATAGTAAATAGTCTCTGAAAAATCTTTGATTGTAGTTTCTCTCTACAGATGTAAGCCCTAAAATCAATAAAACATTTGGTCAAAATACTGTAATTTCTGCTAATGTTTTTCACATGTAAACTGGTTAATAGGTTTACAATATTAATATATTAATATTAATAAATTAGTATTTAAATTTTAAATGTTAAAAATAATTGTAACAATAGTATGATTATCAGAATAATTTAAAGAATTTATCAACAAAATAACGTGAAAGTCTAATACTTATTGAAGAAAGAGCAATTTTATTAAAGGAAATGCTTACTATTTGGCTGAACAACTACTAGCTAACCTCAACCTCAGATCACTGATAATATTAAACAGACTCTGATTCAGGTTACTATGTACATTATTTTTATGTAAGTAGAATAAATTCACTATTACCTTAATAATTAATGTACAGATTACTAACAGCATTTGCAATTATTAAATAAAATATTAACCACTACAACATGAAGTATTATAAATGACAGTGAATCTAATAGCTGAGTTATTGAGTAAATTGTAGATAAAATAAGTTTTAAATATTGAGTTTGAAATTTGTTTATGTGAATAAATCAGTGAAAAACTATATTGGAGTCAATAATTGTAGAAGGTCACAAAATTGTCAGTCAAAGCACTAAAGAGAACATTTACAACAATAAAGAGATTTTCTTCCTTAGACAGACCTGAGCAAGATTTAGCCTCATTTACTGGAATCAGGTACTTATAAAACTGATAAGACAGATAGAAAAAAAGTTTTCAGGAACCATATAATGTTAGTTTATATGATTTCAAGCCATTCTATAAAAGCAAGATTTTAGTACATCAAGATAGACAGCCGACTATCAGATCTGAAAGGATAACGAGTGTTGGAGCAGAAAATGTGGCAAGAACGACTCCATTTGATCATCATGAGTCTTTAACAGTCTTCAGTTTGGAGTCAGAGGAGGAGGGAGGCACACAGGCCCGGGAATTGAAACCTTCTAAGCTTACAAAGCTTACTGCTTCATTCCCTCTTCATTTCAGTTATACTTCCCCCTTATCCTCAGGTGCAAGCACTGATGTCACTTTGCTATAATTGTAACTTGTATATCTTAAAGAAAACCAATGTATTTTCTTCTTCACATATGTTCTTCACATATGTATCGCTTGCAGTAAGGTTTCATGCCTATTTGTTTGGTAGTTCCCTAAAAGTTAGGAACAGTGTGGTTTTCCTCCAATGGGAACATATATTGAATTCCTTAAGAGCAAGGGAGATGGTTAGCTAAAAAGAAATACATGATAAATAGAGGAAAAAATTTCTACTTTTGCAAAATAACACTGCTGCATTTCTTTTTAACATTAGTAGACAATGGGCAAAATACAGTGGGTATAAAACTACTAAAGATGGTTCTCTGCAGGAGAATTTGACTAAAAATCCCACACCTAAGGAAAACATTGCAAACAATCACATTTTTGGGTATGTCATGTCACTAACAATTATATGGTACTTATTCTTGGTCAATCATTATATATATGTGTACATATATGTATATATTTATGTATATATATTAGATGATTGAATTCTCACACTATTTTTACTTAAGTGCAATTATTACTATAACAGATGAAACTGAAATAAATATACAGTAAACAACCTTATTTACTGTAGCTAAGACCATATGGCTAATCAATGGTGAGGGTAGCAATTAAAATTATGCATATAATGCTTATAATTATTGTATAATTCTAAGTATTGTGTAGTGTATGGGTACTTGCTTTTTCTTTTTTTTTTTTTTTTTTTTTTTTTTTTTTTTTTTTTTTTTTTTTTTTTTTTTTACTTGCTTTTTCTAAAATAAATGTTTTGGTAAGTTTCCTCACTAAAGTAGTACATAAAATTAAATAGAATATATGCTGCAATCTCTTTAACTTGCATGAAGTCCAATCAAAAACTATTCGATTGAATTCGTTGCTAAAATTTAAGGGAGAAAAATTCTGACCATCAGTGGAAGAAAGGATATTTTTCAAAATATGCATGCTATTTAAAATATGCATTTTATTTTACAATATGCGTATTTAAATAACAGAGAAAAGAGACATTTTAAAGTGAACACATACTATTTGTAGCCAGAATCACAGGGCATCCTATCTGCCATTCGGCAATGTTCCACATTATGAGCCAGGGTTTCCTAAGGGACAACTAACTAGTCAGCAGACATTTCCAGACTCTTCTGCGGCTGGTGTGCACGCCTGCTGTCTAGATGGTGCCGGTTTGAAGCAAACCCGTGAGACTAGTTCAGAAGCAGACAACATCAGGCATCGCTGCATATTCTGGCAACCACTTGGAAGAAGGGCAGCTGCCTTTGATGATGGCGGAGGTGGTCGAATGTATTAATAATTTCACCTTCATTTGAAATTTAAGTTATTCTGTGAAAAGCTTGGCATATGTATATGTAGATGTTTTGACATATAATTTTGGTTAATATTTTTAAATCTTTTTCACATAAAATAGGCCCTTAGGAATTAATTATGGTGGGCAACTAATGTAAACAGACTAAATATTTTCCTAAATGTTTTACTAGTTAACACACCTCTTGTAGTTTCTGAAGGTATTTTGAACGTTTCCAAATTTAGAAAACAACATTGAGCATTATCTTCAAATATAATTTAGTAGTTTAAATTCTACCTAATGGCTGATTTTTAAAAAATTTTCTCTGCTCATAGTTTATTTGCTAGATGTTCCTAATTTAAAACTAATGTGTTAGGTTGTAAGTTTTCTGTTGATAATGTTAAATATTTTGTTAATGAATTCTCTTTTGTCTTTGCCTTAAATGTGCAAGCTAGAACTGTCTTACACAATATGTACATATAAATAGATTCTATTTTATTATTTTATTAATGGAGAGTGAGTTTTACTTAGTCATGTTTTGTTTTAAAAATCTTTTTGAAGTTTTTATTTGGCTTTACAATTCAAAGAGCTAAAACAATGTCAAAAATTACAAATGAGATAATTTAAGTATTACAAGCTATAGAATAGATGTCATGTTATACTATAAAAATAATATTTCATGTTTCATAAACATTCATTGCTAATGACATAAAATACAAAATGAGTTAGAGTCAATTTTTAAAAAGCATTTTTCTAGATAAATGCTATGTATTTTCAAGGTCTCACTTGGTATTTGAAAATGAATTATTTTATCATCATGCTGTCTGTATTAAAATAAAATGTTAGGCTACTATTCTTATTTTAATATCGTGAAATTTGTGCTTAGGAAATAAATGTCAGGAACTTTTTCAGAGGACAGGTTTTGTTTGGTTTTCTTTCATCTTCCAGGAATGTTACTATATTTTGTTCCTTCGAGACAAATTTAATGACTGAAGAAATTCAAGAAAAGAGAGGAAAATTGTGGAGAAATAGCTAATCATTCAGTGCAAAGAAAAAAATGGAACTTCACACAGATGTCTTAGTTACTTTTCTCTTGTTGTCGAGACAAAATACCTGACACCCAAAGTTAGGGGAAGAAAGGTTTATTTGGCTCACAGTTTGTAGAGGTTTCAGTCCACGATGGGCTGGATCCAAGGCAGGCTGGCACGCCAGACAGGCAGAAGGCAGTAAGGTAAGCAAGGGGGTAACCAGTTTCTTCCTGTGTCTTATATCTTACCCAGGATGCTAGGATTAGGGTGGGACCAAGCCAGTCAGTGGATTGATTTAGGAATCACACACCCTCAATCCTAGCATCACACACTCTAGATCCAGCCACCTCTTACCGCATGAGGCTTTGGGGGGATCCCTAGACACAAACCATAACAACAGAGAATGTATTGAATTTTAAACAATTAAACTTTATTTTACTGATCACTTTGGAGACAACTTGAGTGGCAATAATATACAATGACCATTAATGTAATGATATTATATAACATACAATCCAATTACAAGAGACAATTATCTGATATTGGGTCTTTCGTGGGAAAATGTCTCTTAGTTTCAGGGCTGAATACTGCATCGAAGGCTGTTAAAAATGACGTGGGACATCTGGTGTCTAAAAATTAGTCAGTAGAATTAGTGACTCTAACTTTTGTTCTCAGAACTGGGACAAACTCACTTGTTCTCCTGGTTGTAATTCTCTAATTTCACTGAATAGTACCTACAAAGTAAAAACAGTGAATGCTGAATGTAAAGCCAGATACAGATTCCGCCAGAGAAGTGGAAGGCAGAATTTTGTGGTTGGTGAGCTTTTAAACATGAGACAAACAAAGGTCTGTGTGTGACCACCGTTGTGGTTGTTGTGGAAGTTAGAATAACAAATGCCCAGTGTCCTCGCCTCTTTATTTTCTTGTGAGAAACAGGAGAGAGAGTTTCCTTAGCCTGTTTTCACAAAGACATGTCTGGATTTAAATTTTATAGTCTTTACAGATATAATGATTTGCAGCATTTTGCCCATTTTCATAGGAATGTCAAGGTTATTTCGAGTAAAAAGACTTTATGAAGTTTATATATGAATCTGAAGCATTTGCAGTATGGTATGCACAAGAGATATAGGAAAATGACCTCCACAGTTCTGCATAATTATAATGAGAAGGTCAAAGTGAAATGAATGGCATAGAGCTACAACAATGCAAACTAGTAGAAAATAAAATGGTATTTAATGGAATCCCAATCAATATACCCAGTACATTCTTCATAGAACTGAGCAAAACAATTCTAAAATTCATATGGAACCAGAAGAGATCTGGAAAAGGGAAAGCAATCCGGGGCAATAAGAGCAAAGTAATATCACTATCCCAAATTTTAAGTTATATTACAAAACTACAGTGATTAAAATAAAAAGTATGGTACTGGTACCAAAACAAACAGGTGCATCAGTGAAACAGAATAGAGGATGCAGAACGAACTGCAGGCATAGTCAGTTAGATCTTTGACAAAGGGGCAAAAAAGTACTGTGGAGAAAAGACAACCTCTTCAACAAATTGTGCTAGGAAGATTGGGATCCACATCAAAAGATTTCCTGTATACCCATATGTCTCGCTTTGTACACAGCTAAAATCAAAATGGATCGAAGGTCTAAGTATTAAAACAGGAACACTTGATCTAGTGGAAGATAAAGTACGTAAAACTCCTGAAGGCACAGGCAAGACTTTCTGAACAGAACCTCAATTGTACAAGAAATAACATCAAGGATCATCAAGTGTGATCGTAGGAAAGTACAACGTTTCTGGACAGCAAAGAGAATAACCAGAAGAGTGAAAGGACATCCTATAGAATGGGAAAAAAAAAAATCTTAGCCAGCTACATATCAGACAGAGGATGAATATCTAGAATATATGAAGAAATCAGAAGACTTAGACCCCCCAAAATAAAAGACTCAATAAAAAAACGGGCAACTGAAATGAAGAGACACTTCTCGAAAAAAAAAAAATACAAATGGCCAATGAATGCATGAAAAATGTTCAACATCTCTGGCCATTAGAGAAATGAAAATTAAAACAGCACTGAGATTCCATCTTACTCCAGAAAAAATGGCTACCTTCGAGAAATCAATTAAAACAAATGCTGTCAAGATTGTGGGGGGAAAAGCATCCTATGCTATTGGTGGGACTGTATGGTGTGGAGAGTCCTCAGAAAAGCTAAAAGCAGAAATCCCACTCAACCCAGCTACTCTGCTTGTAAATACTGTCCTTAAAGTGTTAAAGACATCCTGTTACAGTGACACATGCATGCCCATGTTTACAGTAACAGGACTCAAATTAACTAAATCTTGGAAGGGACCTATATGTCCATCAATGATGAATAGATACCTAAAATGTGGTACTTATACAAAATGGAATACTGCCCTGCAATAAAGGTAAATTTGAGGTATTTGTAAGAAAATGGATGCACTTTAATACCACAGTGTCAGGTAAAGTAAATCCGAGACACAAATGTAAATATTGCATGGTTCCTCTTATATGAGAAACACAAAGTATAAATAAAGAACAAAACAAAAGATAGATAACAGGAAATAATCCTATTTTGACTTATACAGTAATCCTCCCTTATAAGGAGATAGAACTTTTGTACAAGGGAAGGGGACCAACAAATGGAGGAAGGGAAGAAGAAAAGGGGAGAAGAAGAGGATAAAAGAACTAAAATGTGGTCATGTGCACGTACCAATTTCTAAAAATGAATGTACTCATTATACACTATAAAACTGTATTGATAAAAAGAATTTTCTGTATACTTTTTATTAATAAGAAGTTAATTAAATGGGCTTGTCACAATAATTAAGGAACAGATATTCAAGGGAAACTTCCAAAAGAAGGCTTGTGAGCTGAGATTTGTTTAGTTGGCTGCTGAATTAGCATCTATATAGTTAACAATTGTATTTCTGAAAATCTCACACAACAGATATTTTACATGTAGCACATGTAGAACCAAACACCCAAATGTTTACTTTTTCTAGAAAATATTTGACTTACATTGTAATGCTCCCTTATCTGGCATTTCATATTCTATACTTTAAATTATTCACAGTCCATTGAGACCTGAATTGTTAAATAGAAAATTCCAGAAACAATTCACAAGTTTAGAATTTTGTGTCCTGAGTAGTGTGATAGCATCTCTCACTGTTGCACTCCATCCTGCCCTGGACGTAACTGATCCCTCCATCCCGCCTTTACACGCTGACACCCTGCTTGTACAATCGGTACTCAACAGAAGTTTGGCTGTCACCCTGACTGTCACAGCACTGCAGCGCCAGTCTTCGCACAACCTCAAGTAGCAGCTAACGCTCACTCCCCCATTCATCTCACTGACCACCACGGAGGCAGTGTTTCATCTCGTGTCTGCACAAGAGTGCAACAGGGCATTTTGAGAGAGAAAGAGAGAGAGTACAATCACATTGTTTTATTGGAATATATACTTTTTTCTCCTGTGGTATTGTGGAATGAATACAGGACATTCACACTGGGCTTCATCGCCACCCCCTTTTTATTTTCATTTTGAGACAAGTTCTCACAGAATTGCTAAATTGCCCAGGCTGGACTTGAACTTAGCATCCTCTTGCCTCAGCTTCTCAGAGTGCTGGGATTACCAGTGTATGCTGCCATGCCTGGCTTGCAAATTAAATGATTTGAAAGCATCTCTTTTCTTGTTTTCTTTCTGTTTTAGAGAATACAGCACCATGATTTATCAGTTCCTCTCTGCCTTCATAATGAATTAGTTTCTGAATATTCACTAAGGCTCAGTACAAACTAGAATACTTTTATCAGTTTATAATTTGGTCACTCATAGGAGATTTTGTATTAATCTAATCAGAACATTTCTCCCTTTAAAATTGTGACAAAGTGCTGGGGATTTAGCTCAGTGGTTAGAGTGCTTGCCTAGCAAGCACAAGGCCCTGAGTTTGATCCCTGGCACCAAAAAATAAAATAAAATAAAATAAAATTGTGACAAAATCAAAGTTTATAGCAGCGTTTGTGATGTATTTTTATCCCTCATTGATCTAGCAGAGAAATGCGGGCTGCATGAATGGTAGAATAAAACTGTCTTTAAAAAAAATGAAACTCAGAAAGTTGAAAAATAAGTAACATCATACCCTATCAAAGATAGCTTGGCCAAAAGTTCAATATTTTAAAAATTTAAGTAGCAAATTCAAAGTTCACATGCTTTATCTCTCTTACTGATACTGAAAATACTATTTTGTTTCTCTTGGGAAAGTCTAATTTTAATTATTTTATGAAAGTAATATAAAAGAATAGACAAACTGTTAAAAGCGGTTTTTTTTTTTTTTGGTTTTTTTTTTTTTTTGTGGTGCGGGGGATCGAACTCAGGCCCTTGTACTTGCAAGGTCAGTTTTCTTTCGAATATGTTTTTAGCCATAGTGTTGTATCACATACAAATGTTACTCAGATAATATCACCATTCTATGTGTTATTACCAAGGTGACTTCAATAGAAAGTAAATTATGAGTTCTCAGAATTTGAGTTGATGCCCAGAATTAGAAATTTTATGCAAACACATGTGAAGGTTATACTTGATAATTGCCAACTCCTGGTTACTTTAACATATTTTCACACTTGCTGAATGATTAGATTGTGTCCTTTCTTCAGTGTCCCCTCACTATAGTGAGTGCACCCATATGGTGATCTCTTTAGTCAATATTCCATGTATACTTCATTTAGTAAGGAAAAATATATCTGATCGTACTTTAGAAACTGATAAAAATAGCTATTGCAATATAATTTCCACTTGGATGATTACCTTTTGAAGAGTGTGCATTTTTTCAATTCTTCTCATTTATCATCACTGCCTATCTGTATGGATTCTAGCACACACGGAAAACCAGTCGTTATGATCCCTGCAATCTGTTAGTATAATTGTGACTATGAGAAGCTCATAGCTCTTGCATGGGGTTGATCACTAAAAGTCTTAAATCTCTTTAGAGAAAGTTAGAGCCATTTCAGACACTCGTCATTCTGTGCCTTCTTAATAATTGCATTTGGTTGAATAGCTAAATTGGGCTTTGGAGACGTATTTTTTGAACTATCATGTGCAATAGAGCAGGCTCCTAGTAAGTCTACCCAGAAAATTGGCTTCTGGGCAACAATAAGGCAGAAGGTGACCTTTCACTTAAAGTAGATAAGCAGATTGTGAACATTCAGGAAAGATTCAAATATTCCAAACCTAGTCAATAACAGTACGAAACAGGTTGATGGTGATGGAAAGGAGGAGGTTGTGGATATTTATTCCAACCTTCAAGCAGCTTTATACGTTGATAAAGCAAATTTAATCCAGACAGTTGCCTGAATTATGAAAATTATGGACTACTTTAAATATGTCCCTAATCTTGTGAAAGCCAATGTATCGTCCAGTATTCTGAAAAGTACAAAGTTTATGGTTTTTCTGCTTCATTCTGATCCCAAACTTCCTGCTCTAATACAACAGGTGATACACAACTACTGCTGTCTTCTTACTATGTTCCCTCCTGCGCATCTGATATACACACTGTGTTTAGCCATCCAGACATAATCCCAGCTAAAATCACGCCATATTTAAATGCAATGATTTTATGTGCATGTTAGACAATATGGGGGCCAAAGCAGATAGAATATTGGTCCTAACTACGAGGGAGGCCAGGCGAAAGATATGTGCACAAAGTAGAAGGTTTGTTACTCATATTTATAAAACACCACCTGGTATTTGAAGGACTTCATTATATAATTTAGAATGGAAATTACATATATTACTTCGTATAAAGCAATGCTTGTTCTGTGTAAATGGTAGATTAAAATGTACATTTTGAGTAACTACCTTAACACAACTATTAAATACTGAGGAGTGGTGTTGAGAACACAATATTTATCTTTTCAGTAATCAAACAGCTAAAAATACATCCTCTTCAGTGTGCTCATAAGGAAATGGATGAGCAGAAAATGTCATTATCTTTTTTTTTCTTTATTTTATTTTAATGGTACATTTTAGGTGTACATAGTGATAACATTCATCATAGGGGATTCATACCTGTACATGATCTATCTTGTTGCTTTTTTTTCCCATTCATCTTCCTTCCCTTCACCCATTCTTCCCTCCTTATTTACAAAAGCTTTGTTTCCATTTTTTCCTTCCATTTCTTATTTCTCTTGTCCCTTTGTTCCTTTCCCCCTCCCCTCCCTTGGTCCCTTTCCCATTTGGACATTTTCTTCCCTTTCCCAATATAATACATTTTAGTCTTTATTTACACTTTCAGTTACTCACAACAGAGAAACAATGCAGTATTTAAACATGTGTATCTGATTTATTTCACTTAAAAGTATGGTCTCAAGATGCATCCATTTACCTAGGAATATCTCAAGCTTATCACTCTTTATGGTAGAGTAGTACTTCACTGTATTAAAAAAAATATTTTCTTTATCCATTCTGCTGTTGATGTGCATTTGAGCTGTTTTCAACATTTCACTATTACAAACTGTGCCCTATAAAATGGGTGTGCATATATCTATCGCTATGGTATGATGCTTTTAATTCTTTTGGGGCAATACCAAGAAGGGGAATAGCTGGGTCAAATGGAATCTCTAGTCCTAGTTCCTTGAGGAATCTCCACACTGGTTTCCATAGAGGTTGCACCAGTCTACACTCCCACCAACAGTGGAGAAGTGTTCCTTTTTCTCCACAGCCCATTCAGCATTTGTTATTGTCTGATTTATTGATAATACCCATTCTTTGTGGAGTGAGATGGAATCTCATGGTTGTTTTAATTTGCATCTCTCAAATGATGAGTGATGTTGAACATTTTTTCATATGCCTAGCTGCTGTCTCTACTTCTTTGTCTGAGACGTGTCTATTCATTTCAGTTGCCCTCTTTCAGATTGGGTCTTTAAATTTGGGGGGTCTGATTTTTTTGAGTTCTTTATATATTTGCGATGTTAATCCTTTGTCAGAGGAATAGCTGGCAAAAATTTTTTCCCACTCTGTGGGTTGTCTCTTCGCTCTGTTGGTAGTTTCATTTGCTGTGCAAAAGCTTTTTAATGAGATCAGATCCCAGTTGTTGATTCTTTGTGATATTTCCTGGGCAACTGGGGATTTGTTCATAAAGTCTTTGCCTACACCTGTGTCTTCAAGAGTTCTACCTATTCTATCTTCCAACAGATTTAGTGTTTCTGTTTTGATATTTAGATCTTTGATCCACTTTGATTTTAGCTTAGTGCATGGAGAAAGTCATGGGTTTAGTTTTAACCTTTGACCTGTGGAGAACCAGTTTTTCCAGCACCATTTATTAAAGAGGCTATCTTCCTTCTAGTGAGGCTGTTTGGGCCCTTTGTCAAAGATAAGGTGACTGAGAGTGTTTGGACCTGTTTCTTCATCTTCTAAT